>VWYP01008646.1:989496-1035302 GCA_013400435.1 Pycnonotus jocosus | reverse complement strand
GCCCTGTCCTGCCGTGTCCTGCCCGCCCGCCCCCGTCGCCCCGGCCGCACACGCAGACACGCACACACACACACACACACACGCATCCGTGCCCACCTCGCTCCTCGCTCGCCTCGGGTGGCCCGTGGGAACCCTGCCCCATCTCTGCCCGGGCCATCCCCTCTGCCACCTTTCCCTCCTGCGCCTCCTTCCCTCCCTCCCAACACTCTCTTTTCTGTTTCGTGCGAGAGTGAGTGTTCCTCGGAGTCCTTGCCGTTTCTCCAGTGGGACACCACCGTCCCTTCCTGTCCTAGGGGAGGCTGGCCGTGCTGATGTGGGGTGAGCTCCCAGGAGTCCCCCGTCAGAGTACCCCCAAGTGTCAGGCTTATCTGGCCACTGTAAATCTGCATCTTGGGGTGACGCCTCCCCGTACCCCGCCCTTCCGACCCTCTTCCCACCTCCCTTCTCACTCACTCTTGCTGTCATTCCCATCTCTCTCAGCTCCTGTTGCAGCTTTGCCCCCTCTGTCTGTCTCTCGTGAAGCCTCTTGAGGGGCTGAGGAGCTGCTGGGGTCCCCAGGGCCGACTCTGCTCCCGAAGGAGGCTGTGCAGCATGAAATCCCCACCGGGGGAGTGTGTGTCTCCTCCTGAGCATTCTCCCCATCACCACCACTGCCCCCAGAGCATTGGAACAAAGCAGGGACATATCAGGCTTTGAATCCTGCTGCTCTGGCTGCACGGTCTGGTGCTCACCAGCTATGGGCCCTGTCTCTTCCTTGCCCTATTGCCCTGCCTTACAGGCTGTCCCTGCACCTGGGTAGTGATCACCTTGCTGAAACCGACTGCTGCTTTTATGAGTTCTTTGCACACTCTCTATGTGAAGGCAATCCAGCCGCTGGGGTAGGGGTTACAGGAAGAGCTCCAAGGCTGGAAGCTGAAACACAACGTTAAATGGTCCCCAAAGATGGGTCTGTGCTAGGAAAATGACCTGCAGCCAGTGGTGGATGTCAGCCACTCTCATCTCGCAGGGCAGTTTGAAAACAATTTGTTACCAGTGTACAGACAAGGCAAACTCTGTTAACGTTTCATCAGGAAAAAGGCCTGATAGAAGACCCACTCCATAAGGAGTTTTTCTGAAGGATGCAGTGGGAAAAGAGCTGGGCTTAACTGAGGACAGGGTCATGCTCCAAGTGTAGCCATGGCAATAAACCCCTGTTCCACTCTGAAGATATAGCCATGTTTGAAATAGTTTTCAAACATAGTTGTCAGTCTGCAACCACACAGATTAACTACAAATGTGTTACATCTGTGTACAGAAACCATACACAAATCCAGTCTCCTCCATCCCTTTGTCTCTAGCCCTGAGTCTGAGATTTCTACTTTCACTCTCCCTTGCTGCCCTTTTGAAGCCCTGAATTTAAGGTCAGCTGAAGTCTGGAGATTAAGTTTGTAGGAAATCTGTCTGCTGGTTTCATACTGCACAGTCTCTCACCACTGCTTTCTGAGGTTTTTTCAAGACATTCCCTTTCTCTTCTATGATTACAATTTTCTAATACTGTGCACTAAAATGCAGTTTGATCCTGTTATACTCTCTGTACACTTAATTCTTTCCTTTGTCAGCTTCTGCTTCTGCCCCTGCCCGTGCCCCTGCTCCTGCCCATGCCTGTGTCTGCAGGCAGGCTAGAAACCAGGCAGGCTGGAACTAGTCAGATTGAGTTATTGGGTTCAGTCTCATTTCCCCGTCTTTAGGCAGTCTCTGGATCATAATTTGCAATACTTATGCATTTTCCTGATTGATTGGGATGTATATTTTATGGGTAGCACATTAAGCCCCCTTTATTTTTTTTTCTTTTAGAGACATTCCCAGAACACGGGGGAAGGGGAAAGTTAACAGTGCTTTCTGATTATTAAAACTCATTCTGCTGGACAGTCCTTGAGATAAATGGGTTCTGACCTGATCATAGTTTGACTGTTTGAACAACAATACAGCTTTTAAAATAAAGTAAATCTATTTACGTAAACAGAAATTACCTGCTGATGGTTGCTTACTAAGGGTTTGCAGAAATACATACATACATGTTTGTTTTAAAATGTGTTTCAGAAACCAAGATTAATTCTGTAAATGACAGATACCCAGAAAGCAAGTACATCAAAAAATACATTTAGTGCATGACAGTGATGGCCCTCTTGCTTTGGGATTAGCATTGCCTGTCAGGTGATTTCTAGGAATCTTCTGAAAGGAAATAATCGTTGCCAGCAGTACGCCGAAAGATGCTCCAAACCAACCAGCCAACCAACAAACCAGGCATTGTGTTTCATCCATTTTTTCCCTATCTGATTAACAAGCTGCTTTTTGTAGATGGAGACATAGTTTTTTAGTAGCTAGTGTATTTTAAAGAAATTCCTTTCACTGGAAGAAAACACTTAAATGCAGACAGAATATGTGCATTAGGGAAGATGGTACAATGCAATAAATTGTAAGATAATGATGGAAGTTGCTTTTATGACTTGAACCTAGCCTGTAATCACTAATCTGTACACCAAGGTTTATTTCAACATCCTTATGTCTCAAATATCAGTGTTTCCTCTTCTTGCAGAGGGAGAGATGTGCAACAGGCTGCAAAGACAGCTGAACAGGAATGGCCTCTGTTGGGGCTGACATGGCCCATGGAAGAGGATTTCTGCCCTTCCTTGGCATTGTGTGGGTATTTTGGATTCCACAATGGGACTTTATTTATTTATTTGTTTGTTTGTTTGTTTTTCCTGTTGAAGTCTCAAGGCCTAGCAAATATACCAGAGTCTGGTACATTTATATCCTTTCCTATCATAACATGAATGACACTAGTCTAATTTTTCCACCCATCTTTTTCTCTCTAGTTCATGGATAAAAGCACAGTTTCCTTCTATGTATGAGTTGCCCTGGAACGATGAATGAAGACATTCTATCCTTGGTTTACATATATTTACCTGAAAATGTTTAATCTTTAATAATCTTGAATATAAACTGGCATTAAATGAAGCATTCAGAAGTCTCTTTTTATAATCCACTTTTCACATTTTTGTCACGGAATTTTAGGTCCTGATCCTGCAAGTGCTTACACATTTGTTCAGCTCTCCATTTTCACATCAGTAATGGGATTTTTTGGCAAGGATGAGTTAGTGTTACAAAGACTGAATCTGAATCCAGTGTATGTAACAGTTAATGCAGTGGCTAGCTTTGGGGTTTGGGTTCAGGCCCATCTTTGCTTCATAATTTGACTTGGTGTTTATAATGCTTTTTTGAAGATTGTCTGCACTTCTGTTATAAACCTGTTTCTCAAGTAGTTTATAATTCAGCCATAAAAAATATTTGCCTTGGGCTAAATCATGTAATATAAAACTTAAAATTCCAAAGGAAAAAACCATTTTTCCCATTTCAACAATAGCAGAACAGAGCAACTTTGATGTTTATTCCTTTATGTACTCACACAGCACATTTAATTAAAAACTAAGTTTGGCAAATGATTAATCAATGGCTGAAGACACCTTTATTTGGTATTATTTTGAAAAAGAAACACAACAAATTAAAGTCATCCATAATATTAAAAGCCTGAAAATGGAGACTTCCTATGAGTATTAAGTGCAGATTATAAATATATTTGTTTTATGACTAGTGTCTACTAGTATCTTCATATATGGTCTGGTGCTCATTTATATCCTTTTCTCTAATGTTTTTCTTTTTTTTTTTTCTTTTTTTTTTTTTTTCCACTTATCTTCCCCAATAATCTCTCCAAAACTAGGCTTCTGTGTCATCTCCTCTTCTGTTGTTTTGGCCATATGAATCACTGGTTGGTTTCCTGTTGCTTACTGTACTGAACCAAAACCATTTACTCTTATCTTTAAGATCAGACATACATTTTACCTTGTCTATATCTCTCCTCTCTCAACCCTTTTATCTCCTACATCTTTTATCCTCCTACTCAGTCTCTCACACCCAATGCTTTTTTAGCCTGTCCTCTCACGTTACACCTCTTTTCCACACACAGCCACATACATCTAAATGATCCTTCTTTTACTGCACATCTTACCCTTCTCCAAAGAACCACTACAAATACATTTATTTTCATAAACTGTGCCATCTGATTTATACAATACTTAAATTTACATATGGCCATGTGTTGAAATATACAGACTCCATTGGTTAGAGATCAGATTCATTGGCTTTTACATCATCTCCACACTGACTACATTGTTAGGGTCAGATTCATTTTACAAATATCTTACCAAACTCTTTGGAATCACAACTGTGCCATGACATAAATGCCTTATCAATGTCCATCATCCTACCTAAAAACATTCCACTCTAAAAAATTAGCACAGCCCCAGGCTTTATTAGCTGATTATCTGATCATCAGAAGTCCAATGTTTTCATTTGTGTCAAAGGCAAATTATCTCACATATCATTATACTCCCATTTTCAATTTGACAACAAGCTCATCAGGTCTCTCCACAGCCTAATTCCTCTATTGCTTGCATTGCTATAGCTGCCAAATTCTAAACATGGTCACCATGTTCCTCCAAATTGTCCCACTCCTCTTTTTTTTCTTGTCTTTCTTTTTTTTTCTTTCTTCAGTAATATTTGTATATTCTCAGAGTAATCTGCTTTTATCTGAAATAGGACATTGACAACATATACAACATATGATTTACAACAGTGTTTTTAATAATAATGCCTGATCAACTTAAGGGGTTCTGAAGTAGCTGTTTCTGTGATTAAGGAAGTAATACATAGCAAATTCACCATATGGACTAAATATCTGACTATATTTCCATTGGTGGCAATGACAAAATCCCACTGACTTCAAAGGAGAAAAGCAGGCCCTGTATGATGATAATGGACCCTTAGATTATAAACTTCTTTTTATCAGCTTCAGTTGTTTCCATTTGCTTGCATAATGGGTATATCAGTGTCTGTGTTTACACTAAGATAACTGCTGCAAAAAACCAAAAATAGCAGTTCTTTCAAAGTAAGGTTTTGCCAGACTGAAGGTCTATAATCATTAAGAAGTAGGTAAAAAACAGTGTTAGATGTACCTTTGTATTTCCTTTCTTGCTCTATTTTTGGCTGGAAAATTAGTGTTCTGCACATATCTATTCATCCATAAAGGTCTGTTTGAATATATCATATTATTGAGAATTATGTGCACTACGTTATATGTGCTACATCTGATAGAATAATACTAGGAAGGGTGCAGCGTTATTAGGGAAATGGAAGCTGTCACAGCAACACTGCATGGTTGTCATGCACCTCCTTTAGCTACAGTGCAGCAATCACAGTAAACAAGCAGCAGAACTGCATTCATTACAGATCAGGTTCCCTTTCTCTGCCCTCTCTCATCTTCTTCAAGAGATGCTCTCTATCAGAATTTTCTTTGTCACTTATTACAGCTGATGTTAAATGGCTTTTCAGCTAAATGCTTGTTTGGGTTATTTATTAACTAGGGAACATTTACATTGGCACACTTTGATATTAAACATGCAATGGAGAACCCATTTGAAGGCTATAGTGGATTAACTAGAAATTCGGGGAATCGTATACAGAGGGATTAACTCCCAGGCAGTGGATTACCTCCAGTCAGTTAACTTCATTGGAGGAGATGGAAGCAACCCCTAGCACACAGATCATTATTCAGGTGATTACATATAATGGTAGGAGTATTATCTAAACAAATAGAATATAATTAGTTTATATGTCTGCCGCTCTTGTTCTTCCAGGGCAAGAATTTGGGCTGAGATCTGGAAGGAGCTCTTAGGCTCTACATGGGAAAATTTTGTTTCATATCAGTGCTTCAAAGTGTAAAGCAAGAAATTTATTGGTCTGATCTACTGGGTTCATTTCCAGAATGTTGGTTTCTTTCAGTATTTTTTCCTTGTTGCTATGTTTGTAGGAATATTGCTCTTAAATGTCAAATTTCATGAAATTTCTTTGAAAAAACCTCCACCACAGCATGGAATTTTGTTTTGTTACTTTATCAGGAAGACACAATCAAGACAGAAAGACATTTTTGGTATGGAATACATGTGAAAATTTTTTTAAAACTGAATTTACAGGGGGCAGTAGAGAGATGTTAGAGAAACCCAATGGTGGTGTTAGAAAATTGGATTGTCAAACTCCCTGGTATAGAATTAGAAAAAGAAATTAAAAGAGTCTAAACAAGAAATGGGAAATTATATTTTAAAAGGCCTCACATTTATTGGTAATTTGTTGTGTTGTGTTTTTTTTCAAGCATCACTTTTCTTAAAAATTTGTTTTGT
Source organism: Pycnonotus jocosus (assembly GCA_013400435.1). Taxonomy (NCBI): domain Eukaryota; kingdom Metazoa; phylum Chordata; class Aves; order Passeriformes; family Pycnonotidae; genus Pycnonotus; species Pycnonotus jocosus. The sequence goes on along the minus strand of VWYP01008646.1, from coordinate 1,029,030 downwards.
TTGTCTTTTTTCTCTGTCCTGTCTTTTCTACTTTATTTTTAACTGCGTTGAGACCACTTTGTTGCCAATAAAGTCAACTGAAGAACTCTTGTTTTGAGCTTTACGTAGTTTGCTGGGGAAAAGAATTTGTAAAAGCATCAAAGCAATAACCAAATAAAGTGGTTTTCAGCATCCTCACAATCTTTGCAATTTTATTTCATGAAAATGGTAACAGAATCATTGTATTAGGGCTTTTTTTGTCACCTCCCAGGTATAGTTTAACATTTCTTACGACCTTTCTGGAATCTTTTTCATTGTGGGTTCATGACTTTCTGTAATTCAGACAGGTTGTCATGAGGAGAAACACAGTTGTTCAGGTTGTCATAGCAGCTAAAACTTTCATTTCTGTGAAATTGTCACCAGGCCTTTGGCTTCTTGTAACCAAATCACCAGAAACATTATTAGTTTAATGAAGATGCTCTCCAACAGGCTGTTTCCAAATCTGTAAGTTATCCATCCAACAAGTATGTCACTGCTGTGTGCAGTATTTTATTCACAAAGGCCATCTGGACAGACTTGACAAAGGATTCATATCATTTGCCAGAGAACATCTTGTTTGCTGTGAAAAAAATTAAATTCAATGTTATTCTAAATCTATCCAGAGACATTGCTTTTTTTGTTCTCAACTGCTCTGTTGGCTTTACCGTGTTGAAGCTTCTTTGTCATCATTGCAGAATTTATAATCATGACATAGTCTCTTTTTTCATCCCTATAGTTAAAGTCTTACAAACACCTTTGTTCTTTAAGATTATTTCAGACTCTGATTAGTAACAGTCCTTGACTTATTTTAGTGAGATTTGTGTTTGGATGCAAACTCCCTGACATTTATATGTTATGTTGTTTTTGAGATTTCCTTCATGGCTTGTTCATCATGCCATAGCATATCATAAAACCTTCAATTATTTTCTCCTCCTTTGGGGCAAATTCTTCCATCACAAAGATCTTAATGAGTAATAAACAGACAAAAACCAGGTACCACATATAGACTAGAAAAAGGTCAAAGCCTACTTTAACAGCTTGGCAATTGCATGTGGTGAATCCAAAAGGTGCTTGGGTTTTATTGACTGGAATGAAGATGATTTCAGCTAGGCAGAAAATAACATGCTGTGACCAATGGCCAAGAACCCCACTTCAAATTAATCCTGTAAGATACTGAGCAATCTTATAAAAGACTGAGCAACCTGAGCTGCCATACAACACCAAATAGGAGCTGATTTTTCAGCTCCTTAGTAAAACACTGAGCACGTCGCTGGAGAGCTCCACATCCTTCATGCAGAAAGTTCACATGTTAATATAAATTCAAATGTTCTTTCACCCAATTACCCATAATTAGAAAAGGGCTTCCAGACCTTTGTGATACAGTATCTGGATGAGAAAATTAATGAAATTGATTTTTTGACATGTGCAGTATCACTCCCTGAATCTAATTGAAATAATATTTTTGAGAATGACCAAAATTTACTGGATTTATTGAAAGGTCTTCTTTTTTATTTGCTGCCTTGATTTTTGTCTTACAAGGTAATTTTGTGGCATACATATATGATCCTGTTGCAATCAGTAAATAAATAACACATTTTGCATTCATTCATATATTCAGAATCTCTCCAAGTCTCCATTGAGGCAAAGTACAGACATGCTATTTTGAAGAGTTTAAGGTGAATTGAAATTTAGAACCAAAGTGTACAAATGGTTCTTAATTATGTCAATGTCGTACCGGAAGAAAAAAATATGAAGTTTGTGATGAGACAGTGGTAATAAACAATTTCTGCTTTTAAATGTAACCTTTTTTATAGCTAAAGAAGACCAGAGTCATGCCAGACCTCATTTTTCCAAAGGCCCACAATTTTGCTGATGAAATGAGAAGATTTTCTGCATTGACTGCTTTAAAAAAAATAGTAGCTTAAAAGTTTAGTATCCCTAGACACAGTGACAAGATTGCATGTAGATGCTAAAACCCAGCAGAAAGACAGCAACAGGTACTTAGAGAGGCTGGGGATATTTGAGTGTAATATCTCCCTTGGTGAAGGGGAGCATTGGGCAGTGAAGCTCACTATTATGGTCTGTGGCTGCATCCTGGCCCACGCTGCAGCTCTGCCAAGACACACTCAGGATCTTTAGCCAAGACATTAACCTATTGACCCACTGCCTCAGGGTGAGAATGCTGCCTGCCAGCCATAGCCGGCTCTCATTGAAGAGTAAGGTATTGCAAACATGGAAAAGATACAATTCCTTGGCAACTAATCAGAAGATTTACCTAAGAAACACTCGCTGAACTAAGCCAGTGTTTCTGAGACTCTGCTGCTTGCCTATGCTCCACGGAAAATTGTCTTCATCGAACTCAAACTCATATATACTAAAACAGATTGGGTTAATTTTTTTCAATTGCTAACCTTTTTTCTAGTCCAAAGAAAATTTCTTTTTGTAAAGATTAAATCAAGGATAGATTGTTGCTCTGTAACTTGCAGTCATTCCAACCCCTACTTATATCAACTTGAAACAGCTTCATATTTCAGTGAATTAAGCAGGCCATAGTTAAGCTGATACACTGAGAGTGTGGTGTGTACCTGAGCACTACTGATAATTGTCACCATGATTTCAGTGTGGTTTTATTCACTTGGAGCTAGTGTGTGCAGGCAGTGCCTAGGGCAGCCACCATGGGTCAGCAACCATTCCCCAAAGGAAGCCTGCATGAAGCTGTCCTGCATAAATGAGACTGAGCTCGTTGTCATCAGGCCAGGGCACAATCTCTAATTCATTTGGTGAACAAATATAGACACAGCTTTAGTAGCTGCACAGACAATTACTGCATCTTTGCAAAAACTGATGCTGTCCAGCAAATAGAAAACTACCAATGTGAGAGTTAACCAAAATGAAGGGCTGCTTTTGATGAACATATTTTTGGTATGGATAGGAAGCAATCAAAGTGAAGGATGACCCTACATACTACCAATTGTTGCTCAGCTGCCCACTGTGGAGTGCAGTCCCTCTGCAGATCCTTGGGATCAGGCCCTGCAGATCCTCCAGGCAGGGTTTCTGGGAAGGTGTTGAGCATGAGGACATGCAAAAGATTCATCATCCGTCCCCTTCCCAAGTTAATATTATTCATCTACTAGGAGATAGCTCAGGTTTCTGTGTAAAAACCAGGGTGCACAGGGCTTTCAGCTGCTCTGGCTGACAGGTCCAGGAAGTGTTTCACTACTCCATGGCGTGAGATCTTGCTCTTTGGCAAGGGGGAGTGGGTACTGTGTCTGCTGCTTCAAGTGCCCTGGGAAGAATGTGTCTTTGAGAGGGGCAGAGGGGCACCACCCTATATTGCTGTGCTGATATGTCCCCCACTACATCCAGGAGCAGATCTCACATTTTCTACAAGAGGGGCCTAAATATGTTTCCATCATCCTGTAGAAGGCCGTCTGTGCCATGGTGAGTTCTGAGAAAACACTGAACTCAATGGTGAATGACCCTTCTCATGCCAAACCTCCTGGCTTCCTCTTCCAGGTCTCAAGCCTGTCCAGCACCATGCCCATCTTGCGCCCTTTTGCTGGATGACTCACAGATATTCCCCGTGCTTTGTGTAAGGCTCACCTACATCCTTCTAATGTCACCTGGGCCAGCTGTGAATGAGTTAAACACTGAAGTGTGAATAGGTATCAGGAAACTGTGTAAAGGGAAGGCAAGGAATGACTTTTAGATATTGCTCTTGGGATGCTCTTGGGCTAACTACTGTTTTTTGAACTCATCTGGTGCTACTGGTATGGCCTGTGGATGGTGCAATACCCTGATGATTCTTTCAGGGCATTGGGCTGCCTTTCCCCTCCTGGGCTTTCCTTTTGCATGCTGAAAGGAGGGTTGTTGTCTCTGTGAGGCCAGGCTGGCTCCACAGTGTTCCTCAGACATCTGTTGACACGGTGTTAACAGCACTTGTCGTCAGGCCTGGGTCCACAGGCCAGGCTGCTAATGAGGAAACCGCCTTAACAGCCTCAAGAGTGGGATTTTAATAAGTGTGATGTGGAGAGTATACACATGCCCTGGAGTGTTGTGTGAATATTTTGGGTTGCATGTGAGAGTACGAGGTCTTCTGGGTTAATGTTGGAGGATGGTGACAGATGGAGACGGCTAAACACAGTATGGCCTCATCCACGCTGCTCCTTGGTGGAAGCTAACCTCAGGATGAACCCAAGCTCCATGTTGAAGAGATGTAAGAGAAATAGTCCAAACCACTATGAAAGAGAATGCAGAGCAGACATCAAGGGCTGAATGCTCAAGCTTGCACCCTCAGCCTCTTTGATTTCACAGATATGGATATGCACTGTCTGTCTTCCCTGGAACTTCTGCCTTGCCTTGGTAGGAAATGTAATTCTATTGATTTAATAAATTACAATATTATTTCTATCAGACTAGAAACACAATCTTAAAACAATTTAATTTAAAAAGCCTTACTCTTTTGCCTATGATCCACCTCTGTGTACTGACACAAGAGGGTGTCTGAATTTCAAAGCTGGCGTTGTTTGACTCATATCCTGGTGAACCACATTCACTATCGCTGCTGTATACCATGTTCTGATTGCTGTTTTGCAAAGACATTAATGAGTTTCCCAGATCAAAGCCGGCTCTTTCTCAGCATAGTTTAACATATATAAACAAAATCTGTTGCAGTAACTGTGAAATCATTTGCATTCATAATTATAGTGGTTTTTCTCATAAATTGCAATCATGTCCAAGAAAACATATAAAAATAGAAATACATTACTTATGCTTTATTGTTCAAAATGGGCTTCTGTTTTATCAAGCTGCAATGATAAAAAAAATACTTTACTCAAAACAAGAAACCTGGAATATCATACTGTGGCAAGGTGGTGACAGATCAAAATCAAGAATAGTGCAGTTATCTCTTAAAAAGGAGCTAGGACCTTTGAAATCATTATCACTGTAGCATTAAAAGCCCCCAAATAAAAACAACACCATGCCATGTAGACATGAGATGACATTATTCTAACTGAGGGCCTCAACTGAACCAAAACATTTGAATTTTTTATAAGGTTTTACATTTTTGATGAAAATATCTTCGTAAAGAACTGTTAGTAGATTCAAAAATATGTCTGTCAGATATTCAGGTCTGTAGTGTTGTGAAAGCTCTTGGAAGTGATGGTGAATGTGCAGTTGATCAAAAGTCTCAGCCGATTTAAAAAACTCAGTAAAATCCAATTAAGCAGAGCAGAGACTAAGGAATCAAAATGTCTACTTTTCCATCCAAGCACCTGCATATCTTTAGGAATTTAAATTATTACTGGCATATGTAGTCTATATAGGAAGTAATGAAATATTTTCCCTTCCAATTATTATAAATTACATCTAAATCCCATTTACTCAGAGTATTTGAGACAGAGACGTTGTATTCAGATAACAATGTCTGAACTGGTCAGCTGGAGTAATGGAGGAAGGAATTAGATTCTTGGGTCTATTATCATAAAAAACAGATTCTGCCACTGTTACTCTCATAAAGTCATAGCTCAGTCCTGAGTATCTTACACCATTTTGGCAGTTTCACTGCTGATGGAGAATAGCACTATCTGACATGGATACAGATAATAATATTTATCTAATAGAAAATGTTTCAGTATTCTGCACTAGATATACTGTAGTAAAAACTTCTAACAGGGATATTCTGCTTAAGCTGTCCCCTGTAATGGATGATTTGGCTGCAATAAGAAGTGACAGGCTTTTCCTATCTTAAGACTAAACAAAAAGGCCTTCTGGAATTTGAGAGGAGTTTTTTAATGTCCTAAGAATTTCTTTCTGTAGGTCCTGGTTTTAGCAAGAATTAGGAAGAAAAAAAAAAAGTGTTGAAATGCAATAAATAAGACTACTCTCTTGAGCTTTCCAAACCACTTAGCTGACCCAAGAGGCAGGTCAGAAAAATATTGAATCCTGAGAGCGCTTATCTGAACCACACATTTTGAGGGGCAATGGGTCACGGATGGAATCTCTAAAATAAGAATCCAAAGTTCAAGCTCTTGGTGTCAGTTTAGTATAATTTCATGAGGAGTCCATAACTCCGGTGCAGTATTAATGATGTTGTTAAAAAGCTCATGAATACAGAGGCAATTACTATGGGATTCTCAAACCAGTCCATTGTGATGAGTGTGGTGATAATCGAAAGCTAGGGAAAAGTGAAGGGTCATTTACTGTGCCAAGCTTAACACATTTGGGCTCTGTTGGAGTAGTTGGGGAAGCCAATTTTGAAGCTGAGAGCTGTTTGTTTTAAAAGCCTTGCTACTGCCTCCTATTTGTTTAAATCTAGAGCTCTAACATTATACTGTCAGAAACTGCTTTGAGACTTCACTTGGCAGGAGATGTTTTTTCAAGAAGATAGGACTCAGGTCATTTAACACTAATTCAGTGTAGGAGCCAGTTTCAATAGGGAGGGAACCATTCCTTTGATGGGGAGAAAAACAGAACTTTTGCCAGAGAAGCTATCAAGTATGTGCTCAGTGGTTCCTGTTGCCAGCCAGGCAAGCAGCTGGTTTCAGCACGCACTATTGTTTCCAGTTGGTCCTCATCTGTAGCCCCATATAGAGCACATCACAATAATTAAGTCTAGAATTTAAAAAGGCATGGATTAAAGGTGGCACTGTCCAAAGCCAAGAAGAAATGTGATAGATGTCTAACTGAAGCAGATATGAAAATCTTTCTTGGGCCCTCAAAGCCACCTGCGATTTCAAATAGCAATAGGCAGCCAAACACACTCCAGGTCAAAATCCTCCCAAATGGGAAGTGGAAAAGAAGTAAGATCACGCCTATTTTCCCTTACACAATAGCCCCTCCTCCATCTTGTCCAAATGAAGCTTCTGTCGGCTTGCCCTTATCTAAGTATTAATCTCTGCCAGGCACAGGCAAAGCAAAGATGCTGCACCATCTGGGTTTGATGAAAATGAGGCATAAAGCAGCGTGTCACCTGCATCTTGAAAGCACAACAGCCCAAACTGTGTTATTATCTCTCTCAGCATCACATAGAGGAGGTGCACTAAAATATAGCCTGGCAGAACCTGTGTGAAAGTGTTCTATGGGCAGATGAGCAATTGATCAAAATCACTTTCTTTCATCTCCTGGGGCCCAAACCTGTTTTAGTTGAAGCCTAAAGCAGTTTTGCAGTTGAGTTTAGTGGGAACTGGAGTTGACATTAGGAGAGGAAAGAACAAAATCACTCAAGTGAGTGATAGCATAAAAGCTTTGCTGTTTATCACAAGCAAGGACCATGGGTATCAAACACCACTGATTGATCTAAGAAATTACAACAGACATCTGAGATTTTGTCCACTGCTAAGGAGAAACCAACAATCAGTGAGACTAGCACAGTCTCTGTACTATTCTCCTAACACAAATGGACCTGAAAAATGTTGAAGGACACAATAAGGTTCCAAACTGGTTTATTTATCCTCATCTTCCTTCTTGAAGACCCTCAGAAAGGAGATTGTGGAGCAATATAATAGGAACAGAATTGCAAGGACTGAGACATGAATAGTTTAAGACAACTAATGGTTATATAGTTTTGCAAAAATGCTTCAGTTCTTATGAGGAATCAGAAATGTCTGGTCTAATGCATTTGTGCTCAACTCAGTTCTAAAATCCAGGTTGCAAAATTAAGTCGTTCCTCAAACTTTCAAGCTGCTGCTTAAACTGGCTGACATATTGCCAGAGAAGAAGTCACATTTATCTCTTGCAGTCCCAGTGTGTCCACAGGTGGATACACTGCCTGTCTTGGAGAGCACTGAGGGTGAAGAGTTCATTTGTCCATCTCCTTTCCCTCAAGTAATCAATTACAGTGAAGTAGATTGGCTTGGCTTCCTCTGTAGGGTCACCTTTATTCTTCTGCATGGAAACTCAGCTTTCACTACCCTTCAGTGTCTGCACAGCTTAAAAGCCTTATGTATTTAACCTAGAGTGACACCCAAAATGTGTATAAAAATGCGTGGTAGATACATACAGGATGAAGATGAAGGGAAGAAATAGCTGCTTGTAACCAGATTTCCTCAATTCTTACTTTTTTGTTAGCCACGGCATGCAAGGTGTGCAAATGTCCTTCAGGAATGAACACACATGTACTACAGATCATGCTTTACACGTAGAAAAGGGATAAAAGGTTCGCTTCTCAGCAACCTGGCTTACAGGCTCACATGGTTTGAAAGGAAATCTTTGTGGTATTTTAATCCTAGCAATTTTCTGGAAATTTGTGAGGGGAAAAAAAGACTCAGATTAAAAACTTAAGCTCTTATAGTAGTTAAGAAAACCCAGCATTCTAACATGATTAACATTAATAAGTAGCGATTTTAAAAGCAGTAGAAGTGGCTAAGCCACAGTGGAACTGCATTTTAGGAATTTTAAGATAATAATTTGGGTATTAAACTGTGAAAAATTGGTCTGTATCAAGAAGGAAGCAGCACGTTTGATAACTAATGCAGAACATGAAGCGAAGAAGACAAAATCCTCTTCAGAAGTGGTGATTTAATGTAATAATGATGTGGAGACATATATGAAAAGTATGTACCAAAACACCTATGTCAGAAATGGCTGTTTTAGAAAACAACTAGTTTTCTTCTAATCCCTGAGAAATAAAATATTAAAAGAATGAAAGAGAAAGGCACACTTAAATTCATGCTAATATCTCTTTTTAATTTAAACACAATTTTATGATAAGTGCTACTTCCTTGGAGTTGTAATGGTGTTTTTAAAAGAGTATACACATTAGCTTTTATGGTGTCATCATGACCTGTAAGTATTCAAATGAAGAAAACATCCTAGTTTTGTAATTATAGAAAGCAAAATCATTTAATAGCTTATGGAGAGTAAAAAGCACTATGGTTTGTACAGGAGGTAGCAGAAGGTTCTGGGTGTTATCTTCCTTGCTTTGCCATTTTTGTATTTTATATAAATATTTTCAAAACTTTTTAAAAATTTATTTTTAGGTTCAGTGAACATCTGGAATTGTGAGAAATAACACCAAGAAATGAAATTTGTTTTTCACAAAATCATACACTTTTGTGCTGGTGCAATTTTTATAATGTGATATGTTTCTTACAATTTTAGGCTTAGCTGTGCAGTCTGTATTCAATATACTTACATTAAGATTTTGATGACACAAAAGTTCAGAGTTCATTTTGCCTAAAGCGTTCTTTCTCTATTGAGATTTCAGTGAAGAACAGTGAAATGTGACCAGAATAACCAAGTAATGACCAACCTCCTAAGTTATCAGAAAGATAAAAAGGATTAAAGTGGCACTTTGAACTATAGTTCTGAGTGTGGAACATACTGAAGAAAACATTTTTGAAGAGAGAAAAGAGTTTATAAACTACATATAGATTAGCAAAGTGCTGTTAAAAGAGGTGGTTGAAAGGTGAGCACAGTCCTGTCAAGAAAGGAAATAAACAGAGAAAAACAAATCTTCCATAATTTGAAAGTCTGTATGATCCATGCATACTTACAGTTTTTATAAATTAAGCATGTAGTTCTAGAACATTGATTGTGAAATGCATCATACAAATTAGAAGCATTTTCTAGCCAAAAAACATTTTAAGGAAGATAACAGATCTCCTATCCTTTTCCTCTCCCTGGAGTAAAATAAAATATGTCTGGCTGGAATCTACAAATAGTGAACAAAACCATTTAATTCAGGGACAAAATCAATTCCTCCAAAATTTCATGCTTACATAGATGCTTTTTTATATTTCCTTCTAGCAGTAGGTATATAAAATGCCTTTTCTTGGAATTTTTAGTAGTGTGAAGGGTATGTGGTTGTTTCCAAAGGATTTAGATGTCTTACTGATTGGGACTAGGCTGCAGGTGCCCTTCATATACTGGGATCTAAAGATGACAATTTAGAGTGAGGCAGGTGTGGAGGGAATTAAAAGGAATATTTGGAATCACTGTCCTTGCAATTACATGGTCAGCATGCATATAAACATAATTACTTCTATCTGTGCATAATTTTCTCTTTTGAAATTGCTTAGAGCAGACAAATATGAGAAATTGTTTGAGATGAACAAATCTGGCATTCCTACCCATTATTCCCTAAAGAACCCTGTTTTGTAGGTGGGTTGAAAGCACGCCTAGCACACTGGCAATACTGACATCTGCACCACATGATGTTCACAACAAATCTGGTTGGCAGGCCACTAGGAAAAGTTCCTATGAAAGCCTGTTGAATAGCAGTCTACTCAGAAATTAAAGACTTGAGCATTGGGCGTGGGAGAAACACCATTTTTCCATATTTAAACTAGTCCCAGAGCTCGAGGTGAGGATTTGGGCTGAAAACCATGGCTTTATGTGGATGTCCAGCTCAGGAAATAGAGGTAAGAGCTGTGAATCTGAGATGGTCTGACCTCCAACAGCACAGGATAGGAGCCATCTCTGGTGGCATTCTGCAGGTGTTAGTGCTGGCATCCCCTGGTGCTGAACAAGGTCAGGAGGAGATCAATAGAGTGATCAGTGTTCCCGTTTCTAATGTACTCAAGGCATAATGAACAGCAAGTTCTTCCTTCCAGCCTCAAAAGGCTGAAAATCCCTGTCTTTTACAAACAGAAATAACTAACTGGCTGTGACAGGGTTTCCATAGGGTGTCTCTGACAGCAATTACTGAGATCAGCTCTACATTGTCTCTTTTTATTCATGAACTTTTAAAAATAAGAATTTTATAAGTATGTTTACTCACTGACCATATTTACCTTCTACATACATGAAGTACATCTTGGGAGAAACATTTGCAAAACAGCGTCTGTGAATTCTACTTAATTCTGGTAGTGCCTGTTTTCTCTTCCATAGCAATTCTAGTTCAAGCAGTTTTAAGTTAATTTTGAAGAATTTGTGACAAAAATGAAAAAGTAAAATCAAGCACACTCACATAAAAAAGGTCATAGTGATATCCATGTTATCAAATTTGAAAAATTTAGGGAACCTGCATATCAATGATTTTTGCCACTATAATTTTGAATTCTAATGACCAAATATATGCAATGAATGGTTCACAGATGAGTTAGATAGCAAAAATTATTGACAGATAATTCAAAACAATGGTTACATTGAAGGAAGTTGTTACCTCTTCATAGACAATGCATAGACATAAAAGAAAAGGCAAAATTACTCTAATAAATTATGCATTGCAAATCAACATCTCAGCTCTTGTGATATCCCACCCCTTTACTGTAGCTCCGTCTTTCACCATATGGAGAAATAAAATGCATTTCTAATTTGTTTTCTAATAAGTACTAATTAGTTCAGGCCTTTGAGATCCTTAAGGAAATAAAGTGTGTCCTTGTAGCCTTCCAAATAAAGCTCTAAAGCTGCAGCTGGTACAGTCCCACATTGCTCTTCCTTCCATCTTCCAAGTAAAAACTGAAATCATCCTTTATTTAGATTTTAATGTCAGATTAATTTAAAATCAAATTGACTACAAGTAGCAGCAGTCAATGGGCAATGTATGAAAGCTGCTCCTTTGTGGTGACTGAAAGATGACGATCTGAAGGAACAGACAGAGAAAATGCTAAAGTAGAAAGAAGCAAATGACTTTAAACTGCTTTTGTCAGATGATATTATTAGCAGAAATAGTTTTATGGGGAAAGCCTGTTTTGCTGTGCAAGTGTCTGCACCCTCTGCAGAGCCACTCTGAGGCAGTGATGTGTGGGGCATGGGAGCACCTCCCAGGAGTCAGGCCTGGAATGACCTGTGCATTCCTGGAGTCCATCTCCCTTGACCTACTGGAGAATTTCATCATGTATCCTTCAGCAATCGTCCAAATAAATTTTATTATAAACCTCACTCTTTCTTTAAAATGTGGACACTTTTGTAAGGAATAATAATGTATTTGGATTCTTCTACTTTTCCTCTTCTTCCAGTACTGGGCTGCTTTCTGGAGTATGTACTCTGGTGTATTTTTAGAGGTTTATCCTGTCATACTGAAAATATCTGCAAATGTACTCATGGTATGTGAGAAGAAAAAAGGAAGAATTTTATCACATCCACTACTTCCTCTGCCCCTTCAGCCAACTTTTTGGAGTCCCCACCTTGTGAGGTGAAAAGCTGAAAAAAGGTAAAAAGGTTGAAAAAACACTGTCATTTTTGCCTACTCCACTCTGTATTGTTTTTAAGTGTCTGTTCTGATTCACATGATCTCTGCAGCTATTCCCTCCAAAGTTTTGTTTGTCTCTCACTTCAAATGTTTCCTAAAAATCTCTTTTTGATCCAGGGAAAAATAACTGCTCATTAGTCTGTTGCACAGAAACTGTATAGAGAAAGATTATTTCGCTTTTTGGAAGATTTAAAGATTTTAATAGTTTTTTTCCCAGCATTAATTTGTAAAGGAAAACAAAACAAAACGTGATGTCAAAACCAACCCACTTCTGCTGGAACTTTCATTTTTTTACAAGTCAGCAAGTTCTTAGGCAAAAAATACTTCCCTGACACTAGTGTGACCTTAGGAAGGGTGGCTGTATCTGCGGGGTCCTGGGTGAGCACAAAGCAGGTCCCCATGGCACGAGCAGTGCCCAGCAATTCCTGGTGCGGTGGCACGAGCGTGCTGGCCCGTGGGGCAGGAGCTGTTCTACTGTCCCATCCCTGCTGACAAACTGGGCTCTGCAGCCACAGCAGGCTCTGCTGCACTCAGCTGAGCACTAAGCACGTGCTGAACAGAAGCATGTGAGTCATCCTGCTGACATGAACTTGAGCTGAGGAACAGCAAGTAGGGGAAAAGAAATAACAAATACTTCTCTTCATGCATGAAGCCCTTTGGTTGTGTAGGGATGCTGTTATCTGTGTGAGTAATACCATATCCAGCAATGTTTGTCTGAATGCCTGAGGAGAAATGGGAAAAGGACAGGGTACTGATACCACAGAATTGTAGCTCTTGGAAATTTTACAGTTAAGGTCATTGACAAATATTTTTGTTACTTGGTCATGTCTTGTAAGGACCATCAATAAAACTTTCTGGTATGTTTAATTTCTTTGACTTTGCATTCCAAACTGGACTAAGCCCATTTTCTACTTCCACCTTCTTAGTATTATAAGTGCATCCTGAGTTGCTGTTCTTTGGTGGCACTAAACTTTTCTAAGTGCCTTTCTGAGAATACTGGAGAGAGTCTGATATGGATATCCAGTGTCTGTCAGTCTGGACATCCCCAGCAAGAAGTAAACCCTAGGTCATCTAATTAACTACCATCTTTTTATTTCTTAGAAGATTATTTGCCACCGTTTCTGAAAATAAGAGTGTCTTTGTTTGCTGAGAGCCTCGTTCCATGCTCCAAAGGAAGCTTAGATGGCTAAATATCTAATTCTACAGATAGAGATATTATTGATAGAGTTTTGCAGGAAGTAAAATTTGAATACGTAGAAACAAATGTCTGTAGGCACAGAGGAAACTTTGTAAAAAAAAAAAATCCCTAAGAATTCCTGACTGCTCTTGAGTTAGGAAGTGACCAGGGAAAAAGAATTTAGAATTTAGTGTTAAGGCTACTCAAGCCCCATTGTGTACACCTACATCCTTTGCTGTATCTAGCCTGTGGGGATGTGCTAAATTTCGTTTTACAGTCACTTTTGTTTTCCTCTTCTCTGTCTGAGGATGGTAATTTTTAAAAAGAACACTGGATGTCATATCCATTTTTGGTACACGGGATCTTAAAGGAGATAGACTGTGATGTGAATTCCTAAAAACTGGTTGTGATCCAAGTTCATGTTCTTTGCTTGTTTTTCGTTTTTGCTGGTACCTATTTGGCTTCTAGCTGGTGTGTTACTTTTTCTGCTCATTTCCATAAATAAAATGTTCTTTCTCTGCCATGTTGCTGTTCCCCCTGATTATTTCCTGCTGTGGCCTTGGTGTAATAGTGTTTCTTCTTTTACTTAAAACAGCATGCAATTGCATTTTGAGTTAAGTTAATGGGGGATGGAAAGGATGCAGCCAAATCTCTGCAGGACTCCCTAAGTCTCACCACAGCATCTCTACAAAACCTTTCTATGGGCCTGGCTCAGTTTTTCTGCTGGTTTCTGTTGGCTTTGTTTATTACCGACCAGTGTAGAACACTTTGTATGTCACTTGCTATTTAATGAAATACCCTGCAGTAAGCTGGATTTCTAGTATTAGCTTCCAGGGAACCAGTAAGAGTCCAGTTATTGTTACTGCTATTAGGGGTGTATTGGTTCTTTGCCATCATTAAAAGAATGAAGTATTACATCTGCTGGGCTTGCATTACAAAGCAGCTACATAAAGCTCAATGTGAGCTTTATTATCTGTTGGACTTCCCATAATGTCTAGCATACAATACAGCGCACCTATTTAGCAAAAAGGTTCCCTCTGCAATTGAACCTTCTCTTAGAAATAGAAAAGGATTTTCAGGCTGTGAATCTGCAGGTAGTAATTTTAATAGCCGCTAATGTGAATTAATAATTCTAATAGCCTCATTTCTGATGCATTATCAGAATACTGGAGAGTGGGTTGCCATGGCTGCTATATTTTATCACTCACAGCTGTGTAAACTCTTTTAGGCCAGCCTTTTACTTTTTTCTTTTTATTTTATTTTTTTTCTTGGGTTTTTTTTTGTTTTGGTTTTTTTTGTTTTGTTTTTTTGTTTTTTTTTGTTTTTTTTTTTTTTTTTTTTTTTTTTTTTTTTTTTTTTTTTTTTTTTTTTTTTTTTGTCCAAGAAACAATTTGTGTGACTTCTTACTTTTAGAGCCCTCATTCAACATGGACTAACATGGCTCCTAGGAAAGTATTTTTTCCCCCTCTGGGAGACTTAACTATATTATTTTCAGCTTAGAAAAAATTCACTATCCAGGGAAATATTCAAGGTAAAACCAGTTGTCATCATGCTGGCATATTTACCATTAGGAATGCATGGTCTGCTCAATACTCCTCAAGAAGAAAATCCCTTGGGCAGTGAAATAACCAGTGAGACAGAAGAATATATTCTCCATTTCCCAAGATGCATCAAGTCCTAAAAAACACAACACATTCCTTGATTTCAAAACTGTTAAAAGTGGATAAATTTCAATGGATATAAATTTTGCATTCTTTGTCTAATAGCAGGACAAATATTGAAATATATGAGTAACTTCATTCCTGCTTGGCAAAGCACTTGAGCATATGAAACTTAAGTCCTTGCTTAAAGTAAACCCTTAATTGCTGTTTGTATCAGTTATTCATCTAAGGTAAAAAAGTGAAAGCTCAGGAGGCACAGCACTCAGTTCACAGGCTTTTTTATCTCTGACATTTTATTTATCAAAATAAAATTATTTGTGGGCAACTCAGTGGTAGCGTTGATTTAGGGAGCATCTTAATCATGTTGGCTGGCATCATCAGTCCATTCATATTTATAAATCTCTTGAAAGCAGTGCTGCAAACTCTCATGTCAAGGACATCCAACCAGATTTGTACGATAGCTATACATCAATGTACTTCAACACTCTAACCTGTTAATGGATGGACCTTAGAGTGGAGATTTGCATCTGGTAATGAGACAAACTTTCAATTCCTTATCTGAAGAACATCCAGATCTCTGCAGTCAGCAAAACATCTCCAAATCTTACAGCAACAGACTTTATAGAGATAACGATGGCATTTCCCAGAAGGACAAGAGTGGTCTTTCTCACAGAATTTTGGCACTGCTATTTTTGGCTCTGGATTTAAGAACAGAAAGGGAGGGGAATTTTAAAAAATGTAATTCACTCTTTTAAAAAATCCCCTTTGTTTCTGTTTTGGTTCTACAAATAGGCAAAGGGAGAGGAAGGGACTCACTCTCATTTGCGTTCTATACGCCCAAACCTACTTTACCTCAAGATTTCTAGTGAATAGTTTTCAGGCAAATCTCTTCTGTGCTGCAATTCCTGCTTATCTGAGGGTGAGATGCATTCTTAGAAACCTTTCTGTAGCACTGCTATTTTGGGACAGTGGAAGAAGACCTTTCTCTACAGCTCAGGGCTCTGTGATGCAGACTGCACTGCCGTGAGTGGATACTCCAGTTTACTTCCCAGCCTCTCTGCTCTCCTTTACACCATATTCACCTTCACAGGATGACTCATTTGCTTTCACAGTTGCTAAGAGTCACCTCAGGTTTTGCACGAACAGTTACTGTACATTTTGTACCCTTAAAACCCTCAAAGGATGATCGTGGCAAAGCAGGGATTAAAAATGTTTGATGGATGACACCTGTCCTCTTCACAGAAAGCATTTTGTCTATTTTATGTTAAGAGAGTTAGACAAAATTACATCTCTAAATGTCCCAGACAATGCCCTTTGTTACCATGAATCAGAGCAGCTACATAAGGCAGGCAGCAGAGCACAAAAACAGATCCTCATATGACACATCTAAACAACTGTGCCTCCATTTACTTGGACTTCAAAAGACTATTTAATGTAGTACAGATATAATGTACAAAATACACATATACATACAGTTAATTTTAAATATAAGCTAAAAGACATACTCTATTTTTTAACTGTGGAAAAATTCTTCAGGTTTTTATTTTCTTGACTCATTCTGCTTCTTAAAAAAAGAGTTGATAACTGAATCATTTTAGATTACAAATAAGGATATTTTATAGCAAATATAGATGCCCACACACTGTCCCTCAAGAAATAAGTATATAATCGGATTAGAAGATATTTCAGATTTGGACAACTCTAATTGAATTACTTCTAACTTTTACTGGTCTCTGTGGATCAATCTCTTCTTGACCTTCACAGTCCATCAATATAAGCAAAGGAAAAAAGTCTTCTATCTGAAAAAAAAGTATGCTCTTTTCTTATTTAAAAAAAAAAGTCTGTACTAGGCTGGATTTGTTTGGCACTTGACCTCATCATGCATTAACATTAGCTTAAAAGCCCCACACCTATATTATTTACATTGACTTTATTCCATGGTACAATCCCTGTGTAAAGAAATTTCTTGTGCAATCTGGTTTTCTTTTGCATACATCATTTACCATCTTTCAAGGTAAGGAATTTAAATGTATGCTGATGCCTTTACCATCTTGACAGTTTAAGGATAAAAGTTCTGTCCAATATGATGAACAAAAGATTTCTTCCCTTAAATGTATGAAGTAGAAGACACGTTCTTTAAATCTCTTAGAAGATTAAATGTCACATAATATTTTGCATAACATTTAGGAAATCTCCTACTTGAGAAGCTCAGAGTATATATCTTTGAGGTGCTATTCTGATACTTTGCATCTACATAGTGTAATGGTAATCTGATCGTGCATCTCCTCACTTGCCACAGTAATGAATGAGGACATACTCTGCTGGAATTCTGTCCTTTTGATGTAAATGACGTGCTTCAACAGTGGCCAATTTAAGGGGTCTGGAGGTAAGATTGCATATTTAGTTCCTTGGATCCTGCTCTGACTATGTGTGCTTAAATTTTTCAATTTTAGCTATTATATAGAAACAAAAGTAAATTAAAAGATTTTTAAGATTAGCTTTCTTTTATGGATTTAATTTAATTACAGTGATGTCAGTATGCATTAAAGTGAATGTTGCTGCTATGAAACCACACAGCCAGAATCACAACAGTTCTTAGTCAACGATGTACAACCACTATACCAAATTTAATCTTGAAGTAAGCACAAGCCATCTCAATTAGAGATGTGACATTCTGCCTGTCTCAAGGCTAATTCTTTCCCCACCAATTTTTGTGCAATGTAATGAGCGCATCTGGAAGGAAAATGCAGTCTCATGCCTTTATCCCATGTATAGAAATGATTAATCATAGGCTTCACACTGAGGATAGTGCATTGACCTTGGATGACCCTGGTTCAGAAGGATGACCCATCTTCAGAAGTTGAGAAGTGTTTATTGTGTCACATTTAGGAATGTACAAAATATTTCTTTGGAGTGATAAAAAAATATTAAATGTTCAGTGAAGTTTTGAAACTTCACTGAAAATGAAAGCTACTTTTTGGTAAAAAAAAAAAAAAGACATTTGTTAATATCTTTCTCTTTTTTACTGCTCTGAAAGATGAAGCTTGACTGTAAAAATGAGATTTTCCAACGAAGTTCAAAGTCAGAACATTTATTATTTATTTTTTTTCCACATTTATAACTTGTTGGAGAAAAAATCTTTAGTTGCTAGGAGAAGGTACAGCTACTGTCTTTCCTTCAAAAAATGAAAAATGGCAAATCAGGCAAGCTCGAGGTTTGTCTTTTGCAACAGAGACTTCACAAAGACATGTAACTTGGAAAAATAAAAGATAAATAAATCATTCCTTCACTTCTGTTGCTTACACTTTTCTGCTTCCCTAAATGCTAGTCTACACTTGGCTGTAGACTAGCTACAGATATTTTTTCTGCTTTTCTAGTCTCTTTCTCATCAGGCAACTGAAAACACCTTTACTTGTTGCCCTGAGGGAATGCAACCATTTAACATAAAATTACCCAGGGATTCTCCAGATGGAATGCAGTGGACATTTCCTAAAATACCAAGTGAAACTTTCTCTGCTGGTGAGCTGAGAAAAGAGTCAGTTCCTGATCAGTTCCAACAGTCATCCAGCTACAGTATGATGGATATTGGTTTCATGAAGCCTCAGATGTCTTCCAAACCACTTACTCCTTAAACTTCTCTTTTCTTCTCTTAAATGATCACTATTATTGTAAAATCTAACTACACACATACACCATCCTTTTGCTGTCTGCACCATGACTAATGAGGAACAATTCCTCATGAAGCTTCTGTTCTTCCTAATTTTAATTTAAGCAGGGCTAACACAAAGGGAGTTTTTCAGCAGTGACCATAATGACTGTTGAATTAACCCCCACGGGCCAATTAGTTGCAGCACAACTTTGCAGCCCATGTGAGCTGGGGTTCTCCTGTAAACTCTCTTGGGCAGACCTGCTAACAAGCCACATAGCAGTCTGGGAATGTCACCAAAATGTCTTTTCCTTTGTTTCAAAGACCCAATTGGTAAAGTATTCTCCATAAAATAATAGTAAACAGTGATGTGGGAGTAGAGGGAAAATCCGCTATAAAACTTCCATTAGTTAATGAAAGTGGCTGTCACAATCATGTGAAAAGTTCAAGGAGACAATCTTGTTAAACAGCCATTTTGCATAGAGAAATTTATATTGCTATAGACCTTTCCAAATAACTTTGAGGTTTTCCAGAACAATTTATGAATGCTGAGCTTTGAAAGAAGAAAGATCAATCCACCACAAAATAAAGTTGGCTAGCAATGGACATTTGGTCTCAGCTCAGACACTCTATGTTCATTTATAACACACTTCTATACAGATCAGTAGGGATTTTTCTCTGCTGAAGAGCTCCACAAGCTTCAATTTCATTTTGTGTTGGAAAATGTTTTAAAACATCTCTGCAATCACATTAAATGCTCAAGCATCAACACAGAGTTCCTAACACTGATGACAAATTACTCTTAAATGAATAGTACCAAAGCTGATGGCCTCACCATCACTGTGTTTTCATTTGTATCACCCTCTGAACCCGTCAAATCTGTCCTTGTCTTGAGGCGACCAGTCCTCCGAGGTTAACATTCTTACTTAGGACTCTGAAATTCTTGACCTACCCAGACAAAAACAGCAGGCTTCAAAGACGAAGGACAAAAAAGCAGAGTTTTAATCTATTTTTCCAGCCTGTCATCTCCCATACATCTAAATTTAACAGTTACTCCTCAAAAGCATCCAGCCAAACCAGCCCAGCTCAATTAACAAAATGTTAACCCAAACATACAAGCACAGGTTCCTTTAAAGGTTTGACTCAGGCAGTATTTACCATGTAGTGTGCATATGTGGCTCTGAAATATGGGATAAGGGCAACCAGTTGCTCTCATGGCACACACTCACCTTTAAACACACCTTTAAACCGGCCCAGGTGTGGTACCTGTTATAGGTACGGCTTCATTACACTTTTACACATCTGTATCACTGGGTAGCTGTAATGTCTGCTCTCTGGTCCCCTCCTCTTCCTGCATTCAAGAGTCTCTGGTACCTGGTTTTCCAGAAGGTCCCTGCTGCACTGTTGGGATTGATTTCTCCTATTCACATTTCAAACACCTCTTCATTACAGAGATATATTCAGGTAACAGTGGTCTTTTGATTCAGTTGCCTAAACCATACACTCTCCAAGCTGCTTCGGCTGGTTATTGCCATGTGCCTGATGCTTGGACAGACAGCTTTGTGGATGCTGTGGTCTTGCCTCACCAGATACTTTTGATAATTATTTGCAAATAACATTGCTGTAATATTTTGATAATAAAAGTTTTTGATAAACATTTTAATATTATAATGATATCTAGAAGATTCCCAACCTCTATTATTAACAATTCAGTAAGTGGATGAAATAAGACATGCAGTAGTTTAAAGGCTGTGGAACTGCAAAATATATAATCCTATAAAAACATCGCAATTGTTTCAAATTGTAATGCCCATGTTTTAACATTTTCCTGGATTTATTGAAACGTCCCTTAATTTTGCTGGAATTCTATTATTGAATAGTTCATTATAGATGTAGGTATAAGGTTTTTTCTATCATTTCCTCCATCCATTGGCTCAGTTGGAGCAGTTTTAAATGAGCTTAAAGCCAGTGTGTTATTTTCAGTTACAACAATGGCAAATGTGAAAGTTTCATTATACACTTGAAGCCACCTAACTGAGAGCACAGAGCACCGAACATCTCTGGATAAAGTTTGGTTTTCAATTACAAAGTGTGATCTAACTGCCAAGATACCACATGACAAAGTACATAAAGTGAGTGTTTTTTCCAGACTGAAAAAGATAACTTTTGCATTGAGTGATTCTTCATGGTGATGGATATTTGCTGTTATTCTCCTGAAGCAAGGGAACAATTGTTGGACATTTCTAAAGCTACTTGATTAGTTCCTTGAAAATGAAAGAATCTTTCTACTAAATTAGTACATGCTTGCACATACAGATTTGTAGTGTTTTCATTATCAGTATATCTCCACAGCTAAAGAATTTATGGCCTCTAGCACTTCTTAGCATTTCTTCAAACAAATGCAAGGCCTTTAACTTACACATATCACATACTTATTTTAAAATATTCCCAATGCAACACTACAGAAACTGTTCTTGATCACAAATATAGTGTTGTAAACCTTCATGTAATGGTGTGCAGCCTTCTGAAATAGAACTTACTGAAGCCAACTTTTTTTCATTTTTACTATTTTTAAGTTTTGGAAAATTTTCTTTTGTAACAAGGTTTGCATACCACATCATCACGCAGTCCAGATAACAATCCAGATAGATTCTCGTGCTGCGTATATAACACTTGAAATTAATGAAAAGTAGATGTTGGAATGAACATGGGCCTCCTTTGTAATGTCCTAGAATGTGCAAACTTCCATTTTCCTATATGGGTGCTTTTATAATGTCATTGCCCATCAAAGATAAATGCAAATACATTAGATAAGCCTGTGAAATCTATACTATTTAATGCCCCACTCACTACCCACACACTTCTCAATAAAGTACTTAGGTATCTATCTTCCTATCGCACTCACATATTTTTATTCAATTGTCTGCATGGATTTAACCCAAAATATTTTTCAGCTGATAACTCAAAAATTTGTGTTCAAAGGAATATTTAAATTCTTTTATGCAATATGCAAGTCTTTAAATTTGAAAAACCTTTTAGTCTTCCATGGTGGCTTCAAATGTGTAGGCTTCTCTCCATGGATTTCACATATGTCTGAGAATAACAATAAAACACTTAATTCCTCTCTTTATTCCTTTCCTGTTTCTTTTGCCATTGCATGCTTTTGTCTGCAGTATCTTTTAGGACCAGGTTAACACTTTCATCCTCTTTGCTGGATACACAGCTGCATCCATTACAGTCTTATCCATGATTCTATTCACCTGTGAAATATTTTTGACCCGCCCCCAGCTTTAGACATTGATTAGAGAAGGCTACCACTTGAATAATTTTTCACCCCTCTCCCCACCTTATTAACTGGGTAAGATTTTAACTCTCCATTGTTCTTGTAAAGTTTCTTCAGCTCTTCCCGTTGTATCGACAAAATTCTCCAATTTCATGGTTACTGGATTTTTTGAGCTTGGTTGTCTTTTCAGCCTGCTTCAGGGCTTCATGTATGCCTAGTGTGAAACTCACTTTATAAATATTCACTAATGTTCTCAGTAGCTAAACTGGCTCTGGTACCCAATAATTTATTTTCTTGTGTGTATCCATTGGTGATTTTAATTTGCTCTTTATTCTGCAGGGTGAAAAAATGTAACAACAATTTACCAGCACCTTAAATGAACTGTCAAACCTGTCAAGTTCCCTTCCTTAATACACTTTTACCTTTTGGGTTACTTTGAATTTTTGAATAAGTAAAGCCCAGCTAAAATTTGTTGGGAATGGTTGATCAATTAAACATTGATCTTCACTGTTTAGCCCTGGATATTTCTCCAGTGCTGCTACCCAATTTGTACGGTTTTCCTAATTAAGGATCCTATGTGCTTTTTTGGTTGTTCTAACATGATCAGCAGCCAGTTCTGCTGCAATAGTGACTTGTTAATTTGTCCTTGATTTTGAAATTAATTCGGTGATCACTAGTTTTGCCATTTCTTGTGTTTTGTTTGTTTTAATGTTATTAATTTGCACACTGTTTTTAATGAAGAGAGTGTATGATATCCTTGTGAATTCACACTAAATTCTATGAAACTTGGGTCATACTAGATATCTCCATTCAAGTTGTTATTCCTCACTTGTACAGCTGTTGCAGTATCTATTTTTTATGCTTATGCTTTTAAGATGGTATTTTAAAAAATGTTTTCAGACTGTCATATTTCCTGGTAACACAGCATGTGATCACATTTCTCCTCAGATTCTGCTTTTTCTCTTCCAGCACAACTTCAAAGTAGCCTGGGAATCACTTAATTTTGGTTTAGTTCTTGCTTCCTCTTACAAGGATTGGTTATTCATTTTTATTTTGTTATGTTCCTTTTTCTAGAAACCTCAGCATTACTGCTGCCCAGAGTAATTTTCTGCTACATTGTCTGCACTCATTTTTTTCTACCGTTGGTTTCAATTTCCATACTTCAACTTGTGGGCTTTGATTCTAATTATTTTTTAATCTTCTTTTGTTTAATATTCACCTTCTTTGCTTTACATTGTTGGGGCTCTTTTATCCTTTTTTTTTTTTTTTTTTTTTCCCTTGTTGTCTTTAGTTTTATTTTCAGTTTTCTACCTCTGGTTCCTTCTCCTGTACACTATGATACCCAAAAGTCTCATCTTTTGAATATGTTGTAACTGAATTTCTCATTTCATATTAACACTTAGATATCAAGAGCTTATTTTGTATTTTCTAATGACCCATGGAAAACATCCTCTGTTTGTGTATTGGGACCCCATTGCGAGATCCATGATCCTAGCTGAGAATACATTTTCCTGATTCCTACAGATGACAAGACAAAGCTTGTAATCATTTCAATCCACAACTCAATTTTTGCTGTTATGGGTCTGTTACAGAATTTGCTACTGATTCCTGATTTCACAGGATGTTTGGGTACCTAAAACTGTTAGTACTTAATGGTGAAGGTGAAAAGACAAATGTTTCAGTAGGGTACTTGGGCTGTGGGACTGAATTGCAGCTAAATCACTCAAGGAAGATAGAGGATGTTTCTCTCCTCACGTCATATTTTCAGTATTGCCTGGTTTCCTAGATTGTTTACATCCTGCACCAGTTGGTGCAAGCAGAGTTAAGTCAGGCCCCAGGAGGAGCTGATCAGATCACTCATACATAATCAGGACCAAAACACAGTTATGTTTATGGCAGAAAGACAGTAATACCCTGGCACTAAACACTACCATGCCACTAACACAGCATTGAAACAGGAGTTCAAGATAGGATCTCAGCCATAAGTTCTGCACACCTGATTCTGAAGTACAGCATCAACACAAAAATTTGTTGCTGTTGTATAGATGAATCTTAAGGATACTCTACCTGTGCTATCCTTAGGGGCATCTACACATCTGTTAATCACCATCCCTGTGTCTGTCTGCTGGGTCTCTGGCCCCCTTTTCTTCCTATAGTTCCAAGGTCCTTGCTCCTCAGTATTGTGGTTCTTTCTGTTGCATACACCCTTCTCCTAGAGCCCCTGGTAGTTTTCTCTGTCTGACCATCCTGTTGCAAAGCACATATGTATGTGCATATGCAATGCTTCCTTGACTTGTCATTGATATCTAATTCTGGTAATGTTATTATTACAGATTTGGATTTGGTTCTTTTCAGGTTGTAACACCCAGAAGAGTAAGCACAGAATATTTACACTAAAAATGAACAGTGTGGAACTGTGACAGATGGGCATTAATCTGTCATCAATTATATCGGACACAGAACAGAACAAAGTTGGGAAGCTGTAAGAAAATATGAACCCTCTCTGTTTTAAAGGAAAAAATAAACTGGACACAGACTGAAACCTCTAATCAGAATAAATAGGCTGCAAATTCTGATCTTTTTTAAGAGAGGATCCTGATGCAGATATGGAGGCCAGCTCTAAAGAAAAGAGTCCTGTGACACAGGAGAAAAAAATCCAGGATCAAAAATTCCCCATGTAACCGTGAGACTGTTGGTAGCATTTTCAGAGACCTTTTATGTAACTGCATCTGAGGGGTGAGATAATGGAGGCAGAAAAATTTCATACTAAAGAGTTCAACTGGACTTACCAAAAGAATGTGAGGGGGCAGTTAATCAATGGCATCTGTACCAGTGGTCATGGTAGTGCTGGGGTGTCGGTGAGACAAAAAGATCAAACATAAATTAAGAAGCTGGACTGTAAGAGACTCTGCTATTGAGATTTTCCCTCTCAGGGTTAATGTTTGCACTGTGTGAGTTAGGTGCAACCATAGTTTACTTTATTTTACTTTTCTTTTCCTGTCTCCGTCATAGTAAATATTGTATTTCTGCAGTGTTTGAGGCTTCTAAATGTCATAATAGAATTGTCTCAAGCATATAAAATCTTCCTATCTACCTATGTGTTTTGAGTGATGCTGTGTTTCTATCACTTGTTTGGCATTTTTTGCTCAGAGAAATACAGAGTGAGATCCACCCAGCTTAGGATAGCTTGCTGTGAAATCTTGGAGCTGACAGGTGAATGTACTGTGTCCTGAGCTCAGAGGAAAGCTGAGCTTACAAGGTTATAAAGGGACAAAACTGTATTTTGTCACATGTGTAAAACATATTAGTCATACTTGCAATTACTTGGATAAATGTTTGCACTGATTTATCTAATGTATTTGTTTTTTCTCATATAAATTCAGGACTATCCTTACATTTAACTGGTAATTGTTTATAGGCTCACTGTAAAATTCTACCATTTTTGTAGACAGAAGGAACTCCAGGGTAATTATCAGTTCACACAAAAACATAAACAGATGCCCCATAGCAACACATATTTTATTGCTGAGAATGTAGATTTTATAAAAATATCCAGAGACAGTGCTGTGAGTAAGCAAGACTTGTGTGACTAGCATTCCAGATGCCCTCATGATATGGGCACTGCATCTGATTTTCAACAACATTAAAGTTTCTACAGAATTTACAGGGAGATATAGAAACCCGGAGAACCTGGACTTCCAGAAACTCAGTCTGCTTCTTTTGTGGATCAAAATGTGGCAGCATTTTTACCAGAGTAAAGCCTCTCCTGGGTGAGGCTGTTATTGCTGAGCCAGTGCCAGGTCCCACTTTGGGTGCAGCGTTTGGAGCGGCGCTGAGCTCCGGCTGGTCACACAGCAGAGAAGCAGAGCTCGTGCCCTCAGGCATGGAACAACACTAATGTAATTATGCAGCTTTTAGGACCAGAGCTAATATTTCCAACAGAAATCAGAGCCGTGTTATACCAGACTGGCCGGTACTAACCCAAGGATCTCTTTGTGAGAGAGGATAAAGTCTTTTCTGATGGACACAGGGATATCTTTCTTGTTTGTGCCAACACCTGATGCTAAGCAATTATGTTACTGATATTGAGGCTATCAGCAGATCTCACTGCAAGTGTTAAACATGGGGTAGAAATCTCTCTTTTTAATTAAAAAATATGATGAGTTTGAAACTAACTCCATCATATGATTCTGAAAGGTAAGATTGGAGGCATATTGCTAGGCCTGGGTCAGTAAGAACTAACTTTGCAGTATAATCTGTGCAAGAAGGGTACCTGATTGCCTGTTAAAATCATCATCAGAGGCAGAGGGAAGGAACAAATCCCTCATGGGTAGAATACCTTTCTGAACATACTAGTTCTGGGTTTTTTTGTCATGAGTCTATCCTCATGCAACTCATTCCACTGAAAAGAAAATATAAAGGTACATCTCTCATGAGTAACACAGCAAGACAGAGTGATACAGCACAGCTAATTTCAGAGTCATCAGACTGAACAAACCCTCTTTAACTAAGCTTGAACTATCAAACTTTGTTGTTGGCTTTGTACCATCATATTGCAATTATTGATCTATTTCTGGGGGATTCTTTTCAGATGCTCTCTGAGATATTTTGTGCAATGCTTCCACTGCACCAAGAGGTATTTGCCAGGTCAAGCAACACATACATTTTCCTGTCAAACAAAGAGATGTGTCCATCTGTTCAACCTTTAAAGGCATACTCTGTCTGATCTTTACCTGACTAATACCTAAGGCCTTGGAAACATTTTGGAGATAAGGAGTTAAATAAGAAGTACACTGTTTTTTCAAAGAGATCTCACAGTCTGAGCAGGCCTTCTGCTTCAGGTCACTTCTATTGTTGTCATGCCTGCATGGATGGAGTGCATCTCCATCTGTCCTTGCCAAGCTGGAAGTAACATGCTATTTTGCCCTACTTTCTAAGTAATGATTTTTTTGGATACTCTTTAGTCACAGTAAATCTTTGTGAGTGATAGACAGGATCATGGTGCATAGGAGTTGTGGGTTGTTTGGGGTTTTTTTGTTTGGTTGGTTGTTTTTTTTTTTTTTTCTCCCCAGATTCCATGTACAGGTGAGGCCTGTGTCTCCAGTAATTTTATCTAACTGTAAGTGGCAGTGAAAACGGAGTAATGCAAAAGCCACTTACATTTATGTAAAATCTTTCAATCACAGAGCTGTAGAATTATAACATTACAAAGCAGTGTGAAGTTTCCATTTACTCTGTCCCTGAGCAAAGACCACATTGATTATGCTTGCCATTCTTGGCAGGTGTCTTATCCTTTAAACACTCCAGTGAGAAACATTATCCTCAAGAAATCTGTTGCATTTCGGTGTTTGTGTATCACTAGACCATTGTTTGTGCAGATGTAGCTTGTTTCCTTTTCTCGTTCACCTGGAGGTTGTTATCATGTGGCACCAAAGACTTCTCTGCTTTAGGCTGTACATTCCCTTTTCTGCCAATCTTTCCTGATAGCTCATATTTTTTGTTCCTCTGATTGTTTTTGTTCCTCTCCTCAGGGCTTCCACATAAAGTCCACGGCTGGTTTTTGGAGTGTAGTAGTCAAAAATAGTAGAAATATTTCTTCTAAGTCCCTGTCATTGTTGAAGAGAAGTGACAGATTACTTAGTATATCCTATAGGCTGCATTCCTGCTTACAAATTAATATCCTGGCAAAATGCCTACAGTTTGGCCAGGTGACTCTATAAAATGTAGTATAGAGCATTCACTAAATCAGGCTGCAGCTATGTGATGCATAACAACGTTGCAGTTTTTGTTTTAAAGTTATGTTGTTAAATATCTTGTCCAGTTGTAACACAGTGAATCAATACCAGCAGCATCCCAAGAGTTTTGCTCCTTATTACCCAAAGGTGGACTTGAATCACACTACAAATGACAAGTCTGGTCATTATTAATTCTGAGCATCCTTCAGTTGTACAAGTTGTTCTCCTGCAGTCAGTGGGACTCTTCACAGACAGGATGACTACCATGGAGGTGGCCAAAGGATTAACAGTATTTAGTTTTGAAACCAAAGGTAGGATATCAACCTACATGAAAACTGAGGAAGAAAAAATGCTAAAATAGCCAGTGGTGGCAAATTATGCAGTATTGTCTATATGATGTGCTGATATCTCTCCTCTGTGACTGAAAACCAAGGATTTAACATGCAGTGTCTGATCGAAGCTTTCAAAGACCTTCAATGCAGCTTTACTGCCATTGGGTTTTTTATGCAATTTGAGTCTCTAAGCTAACACAGAGATCCTTGCCTTAACTGCAGGCTTGGTGGTTATTGATAAGATGTTAGGAGAGAGCAGACATTAATTATCTATGTTCATAATTCAAATTCATTTTTTAAACACTGCAGCATCTTGTCATTAAAAATATAGATGCTGAGTGATTGGAGCCTAGACCCCCACAGAACTCATCAGTAGATTCCACAGTAGCTATTCCCTTTGGAATCAATTAAAAATATCGTCTACAAATCCATTTCTTTTTATCCACATTTAAAAGGAATGCACAAACAGTATATTAGGAAAAAAAGGCTTTAACATCAATTACATCAAATTAGATAAAGATTCTCCAATAAATTGCCAAGCTTGACATGGTATGAACATACTTAACTGAAACCTTGACTTGATATATTCAAAATATTCACTGTGTGTCATGAAAATAATTTTAATGGGCTTTCCATCAAGGCTTCCACTGTTTTAAGAATGAAAAATGGACTTAATATTGAAATCACTCCTTCAGACCCACTCTTTATGCCATGTTTAGAGGTGACTATGGCAAAATGTCTGATTCTGGAAGTGCTTGAGCATTTCAGCATCTTAATTTCTGTGACTAATGGAACTCAAAGGTTATTTGTTTGCCTGGATGTTTATGGTCTTATGTCTGCTCAGACTGAGGTCATCAGGACTATTCTGGGCCTCTTCTGCCTTAACTAAGATGTAATTGTGTCTGAGTGTAAGCAATCAGTGAAATAAAAATACTTCACTACTTTTTGCTTGAGAGATTACAAATTATTTTCCCCTTGCAAGTGGCAATATCTGCCATTAACTGGAAGATGTGCACAAATGCCCCCCTTCTGAGACAACTGAGAAATGCAGCAATGTCCTGGCAGCAATCAGCTTCTGCTCAGGCTGCTGTGCATCCTCAGCATAAACAAGGAAAGGCGTTGCCCCATTGGCTCTTTCTCCTACCCTACAGTCATTAAGGAAATGTGTTTGGGGCCAACTGAAATAGCTTCCCTTACTGGCTTCAGTTTCAAGACAATGACTCCAAGTTCAGGGTAGTGTCCTGCCAAAGCATGTCTGATTTCTGTAGAACTGTCCTGGCTTTATGGACTTGAAATCCAGGCCCTCAGGGAAGACTGTTCCAAAAAGAACAAAGTTTATCTTTGTTAGGTAGGCTACAGAGCATAGAATTGAATAGACTATTCCCATAAATAAAGAATTGATTTTAACAAGAAATGGATATTATGGCAAAAAAAGATAAATGGAGAATTATATTGTAGCAAAAGTGTATGCTGAAAGCAGTGTTGAAGCTCCAGGGTATTTGTCTCATTAGTACAATGCATCTAAATAGTTGCTAACCTTACATACTGTTGTTTTACTATTGAAAAAAATGTTTTTGAAGAAAAAAAAAGTATCCTAGGCCTAATAATTTGATTCATTCAGTAAATCAAGACTTATGATTAATATCAGAATTTAGTATGCTTTAGGACTAGCAAAAAGCCCTTCAGTACAAAAGCTCCAAAAATATTTTCTCCTAAAAGAGAAAAAAAATCCCCCAACCCTGTTGATACTCTCCTACTCAAAGTTCTCTTGGAACAGACATGCTCTCCTCTTGCTGCCCCTTTTCCTCTTCTCAAGGGACTGCTGAAGACACTCCTTCCTGTCTACACCCAGGATAAGGAAAATGACCTGGAAAGCAGAGACACAGAAGACTCTCTCATGGGAAAAAGTGCAAAAGGAATCTCTAAAGAGTTTCAAGAATTAAATATATATGCCATAACGTATCAGCCAGTTTTGTCAAGATCTGAACCCTGGACCCCAGCTTTAGGCATCTGGGAATACTTTCAGTACCTCTGCCCACAGCCCAGGGCAAAGTCAGTGATGATCAGATATATCCATTTCACAGCTTCCACACTCGTGCGTGCCTGGATTTCTGCTTGATTAGCAGATCTCACTGGCTCTGTGTGTGGCTGTACAAATTCAGAGAGCAGAGACCCATGGCAAGGTAATGAATTGGACAGCAAAAAGGAGAGTGTTGCTTCTCAGAGCTGTGATAAAAGGCTTCCATATCTGGCAAAGTAAAGAAACCAGTGTGGCAAGACATTTCACAGAGTCACTGCTCACCAGAGCAGAGTGGGGAGTCAGGAGATCGAGGCCTTTGGTTAAATTTTATCACTGATCCTCACCTTCATATTTTTTAATCCTTAAACTACGAAATGAAGAAAAGACACAAAATACTTTTAAACCTGGATTGAGTGTTAAAAAAATATATGTATCAGGAGACAAGAAGATATATGGAGTTTTCTAATATTTATAAATATCACGTAACCCAGAAAATGGGGTTTGTGATTAAAATACAAATTAATCTTTTCTTTATACCTTCCCATGCTGTGATGATCATTCAGATATTAAATATCATATGCTATTCTCACACAACCAAATATATACCACTATTTTTTGTCAGAATAATTACCTTTTTCATATTCTCCAGCACTTTTATTTCTTATTATTTTCTTTGCTATCGAATGCCAAGAAAAAAAGGCACTCACATTTGGTTCTGTATACAGAGTCAATAAAAATTGTGTATGCACAACAGGGGAAATCAGAATATTGTAACTGTCTTGATTGAAACTGTTTTGATGCAGATATTAAAAATAAAAAATAGCATAGGCACAGTGTGCTTCCCATTGAGATATTCTTCATGGAGAAATCAACCTGTCTAAACAAATATGTCCATTTGAGACACAATCTAGGGTGTCCAGGACAGTTGTAAGAGCCAGCAGACACAAATCACAGTCTGGAGATACTTACACCCTCTTGGAGCAACAACTGGAAACCACGCAGTACACACCAGTGTAAGCTGCTTTCACATGTGTGCCTCAAAACTGAGGTATTTTTGATTCTGAAAGTTTTTATAGGAAGGATAATAAATACGGTTCACGTGTAACATTTCACATGAGAAAGACACCTCCAATCCTTCAAAGGTTCTTGTCATATATTTCTTCTGTAAGACAGAAACATACATCAATTAACTACCCCTGAAATATGGATCCAAATCAAGGTCTCACAAAATGTGTTGTTAACAACACATACTGGTAGTTTACTTCCATTGCATCAATTGTTTTTAGTGATAAATAACCCTCACAAAATGCAACGACTTGTTGACAGACAAAAGCACCATCTAACAATGGACTATTTAGATTTGCAAATTACATAACTTAATTATTTCAAAATAACCTTTCCCTGTTAAACTATGATCATTAAATCCATCATCCTTCAGTTTATATGCATGAAACATTTATCATGTCTTCTACAAACAGGAGTCAGTCATCTCAATATAGATTTTTGGACCATTCATTTCATCATGGCATTTCATCGAAAGCCCAGGATTTCATTTATTTTCAGTTACAGAGATAAAGTGTTTGTAAACGATGTGATAAGACCATAAAGAAAAGTGAAGTGAAATTCTGCTCCATACAAAGATGATAAATACAATACCTACTTTGAACACTGGGATTATTGTGTGAGAAAAATGAGATATTGGAAGTCTGTAGCTATGTTTAAGATAAGAAGTTTTTTGCCTGTGAATTTTTCATTAAAGTCAGGGGCAAATAAAGAATAACTTGAATGATTCAATTTTTTTCTAAATGGCCATCACAGACCTTAAACTACAAAAAACCTCTAACAAAGGTAGAACAACTGGAACTAAAAGGAAGCAATTTCTGAGGTCCTTTACTTCTTGTGTTGTGAAATTAGTAAAGGATAGTTTTTAGGTTTCAAAAAACCCCATTTCTATTGCATTAACATGTGCTCTGGTGAGATGTGTGATTTTCAATGCTCGTTCTAGACAGCCAAGCCAGAACCCCTTTTTCCAAACAACATCTAATCTCTGTGTTTCTGGGTGTTTCCAGCAGAAGCCTGAGCTTTCAGTTCAAAACCTTATTTGGACAGTTTGCTGACACACACATTTGGGACATTCATAAGAACATTTAATCTGTACCTCTTGGCATTTTGGCTTCACCTTTGCATGAGTTCATTTTGGCAGGATTTATTTCTTTCATTGCCCCCACCCCTTTCCTCTCCTTTTCTATTTGGCAGAGTGGCAGCTTCACTCCAAATCACTGCACCCAAGCCTCTTTGAATGATTGTTTTTACTTTTGTAATGCAATCTAAATCATAACTACATAATGAGAATGTGCTTGCATAATTCCTGTGGGACTTATTTTGCACAGACTGCACAGTGGAGAACATTTTTATTTTATTTGCCAAGGTAACAAAAGTAGTTTTCTATGCTTTTTCTTACTTCAAGTATACAGCAGATTACCTTTTCTTCTCTTTCTACCTGTTTTTTTTTTTTCTTTATATAAAAGACCTAAAGAAGAAAACTAAATAAATAATGGATGTTCAGAGTGTTCTTGGCTTCTGTGTATGCCTACAGGTGTCCTTTCATCATATTCATTTGGCTGGCAAAGTGAAAAAGTGCTTGCAACCTGAGGGTTAGCTTGCAAAACAAACAAAATTCAAAATATGTTACAGAAAGGGAAGAAAACATTAGGTTTGGTATATAGTCTCTTTTTGGAGGCCGAGGGGGAATCTGCAAATTAAATATGTATATCCATCATACCAAATACTGTATTAAGAGATTGTTAGAATTAAAGAATGGTTGAGTTTGGAAGTGACCTCTGTAAGTCATCTTGTCCAGCCCTTTTAACAGAGACAAGGATCAAAAACTGAGGAAATACTAGTTTTTTAAGTGGTCTGTATTACCTTAAATTTTCTTTCCCCTGAGTATGCATTTAAATAGAACTTTGATTATGTGTGTTAAACTTATTTTTTTCCATTTTGCCTTCATATTATTTAATGCACTGTATTCAGAGAGTTCTCAAAAGAGGAATTAGATGCTGATTTTTTTTAAGCTGACTCAGTTCACTTTGTGATGTGTCTAAGCCTTTGCTTTTAATACACATTACTCAAACCTTTATCACTAACAAAAATCATTACACTTCGTCTTGTGTGTTTATGTAATAATCAGAGGGTGGGAGCTCATTAGGGTATTTTGGCCTCTAGTCCTCATTTTCAGTGCTTACAGAAGTGTAGATTTCTACCTCGCTCACTCTGGAGCTCTTGAAAGGACAAAGGATAATTCAAGCACTTTGTCGCTTCTGAATCCTTCAGAAGTTAATGGCCTTTCTATGTGTTAACTGCTCGCCCTTTTTCCAATAGGTTCCTTAAACTTGTTTGTAAAGCACCCTGTGAACAATATCCAATCCCTCCTGAGGGTTCAGCACAGTTCAAGTCAAAGCAGTTGGCGGCTGTGGCCATAGAGACCGATCAGGGCAGCCCTCAGTGTTTTTGGGCATGGCCTCCTTGAGACACGAGGCATTAGATACCTGGTGGGTTCACTGGGACATGAAGGCTTGAGAGTAGGCTTAAGCATCCTCATTCATGATGCAGGTGTTTCTTGGTCCTTGTTGCAAGTGCTGCTGTCCTCATGGCTGTAACTAAAATCATCTACAGAGCTCCTGAGAAGAGCTGAACTCCAATACAGTGGATAATGGGTCTATAGGGTTATCATTCCTGGTATATGCAACATGTAAAAATGACAGGGAGAGCTCTTGGACATATTTATATATATATATATATATATGTGGGGGGTGTGTGTGGGGGTGTGTGTGTGTGTATTCTCCCCAGAGGATGCAAATATACACTGTGCCTCAGATGTCACGGTTGTATGAAAAGACAACATGCTTACTGCAAATAGAGTATTTGGAGAATTTACATTTTAACAGAATATGAGTGCATGAGAATTTAGTTTTTTAGGAGATTACAGCTGGATCAGATTTTCACAGGAGTGACAGAAGATAAGTCTTGACATCAAAGTAATTTCCTTACAGAGTTTCAAACTCCAGCTCCAAAACTTCGATATGCTAGAGTCTCTCAATATGATGGTTGCAAGAGTTCTTAACATGACTAAAAGGATGTATTTTTACTAGCTGTGGTTTTGGAGTTATCTGAGCCATTTTAGTCAAGATTTTCCAAACCAAATTCAGTTAGAGACAAATACCCACCATGGAAAATTTAAGCTGCAACAGTTAAATTTTGGCAAACCGTATAAGTAATTGAAAGTAAGTTCTTATAAATGAGCATTAGGCAATCTTAGCTAAAGGCATTACTTTTCTTATTATGTATAAACATACATGAATAACTAATACATTTACTCCTGCTATGCATGTACATATACATTATATATGCCTGTGCATAACAGGGAATTAGTGTAATAGTTTTTAATGCAGCTGGCAGTCAGGGAGAGACGGCTTTATGTGGAGCGGTGACTTGTACTCTTTAGGCAGAATCCTGAGGTTATACACCAACTTCCAAAGCCTCCAAATTTTTAGCATAAATTTAAAGTTCATGAAAAGTGTCAGCCCAATGCTCGTTAAGAAGGAAGTTCTTTGTTTGGGTACAGCACAGGGCGGCACGGAGAGCAGCAGCCCAAGCTTCCTATGCAGCTCTATCAGATGTCTCATCCCTGACCTGGAATGCAGGGAGGGAGGTGAAAGGTTAGTCCATTCTTCATGCTCATTCAATACTTCACTTCACTGTTGAGTGCCAAAAGAGTATCAATTACTGCCAGTTGTGTGTTGCTTTTTGTAACGTGGACTTATGTCCATTAAGAATTGGACTGAGTCCACAAAACCATCTCATTGAGCCTGTTGGAAAGTCATCTTGATGGCGATGGCTCTTCCATCATTTCCACAATTGTTGAATTTGAAACAGGTACCTGGATTTAATGTACTTCATTACTTGAGTCATACAGCTTCCCAACTTTTCATTTGTGTTTGGAGAGGAGATGTCAGGGCAGGAACTCTCTCTACTAATACTGATAAAATAGAATGGTAATTGCAATCTTTCAGTACAGCCAGGATGCCTGGTAAATCTATGCTTTTTTAGTCAGGACCTTTTTGCAAGAAAGGTCACAAAACATTATTCAGATAAAATTGCTCTAGTCAGGCAGTGTATGCACATTCTTGATACTCCCTGCAACAACCTAATTTATGGGATACTGCAGTGAGAAACAGGCTGTGATGGTGCTAGTGTAACAGTATCTTAGCAGCAAATAAACACAGTGTGAGAAACTCTTCCTTTTAAAAACAATGTAAAGGAAAGACATTCAATCCCTCGGGCAATTTCTTTTCAAAGCATTTGAATTCTACAATACCACAGAGATTCTCAGTGCATCACATGGGAGATATGGACAAATGCCATCTATAAGTTAATTAGTTTTGCATATGCATTTCACAGACATAATTTCAAATACTCTGCCCTTACTTTCACTACTTTTTGGTCTGTGTGCATGTAATTTATCCTAAAAAGGCATAACTGCATTTATAAGTGACAACTTTATCTAAGCAAGAATGCTGTACTAATTTAAGTCCAACCATTTTTTAACTGGCTATTGTTACGCTTTTGCATAAAGCTATCATGGGTATCCTAGAGCTTGGGATTTTCATCTTTCCAAGCACACCCTTTTTGCAGCCATTCCTCTTTCTCTCTTTTGTTCTTCCCCACGATCCCTGTTTCAGACCTGCCCTTCTCAGCTCTCTCACATGCATATGTAGCAGCACTGGGATTTTACAAACCCTCCCTTCCAAATGTTTGCCTCGGGAGCAGGAGGACCAGGAACAGCAATAGGTAATCCAGAAAGGAATGGCTGGTGCTAACAAAGACAACTCTCTGGCGATGCAAAGTCTCCACCCCAGTGTGCTGCTGAAGACGGAGAACTGTGCTGGGGGAACACTTCTGTGTTTGCCCTCTTTTGTTTCGGTACTCTTTTGTAGGCAATGGCTGTAGGAAAGTGTCAGGACACTGCTAGGGAGCTCTGTGCTTCTATCCCGGCGATGCTGGCAGCAAATATTGAGCCTCTTTCAAAGCATGAGTACAGCTTGTTAAAGCACGGCGCACGATGAGAGGTTGAAACTTTGGCCTGCTAATCAGCAAGGGCCTCAAACTGTGGGGCTCAAATCTGGATCCAAACTCCTCTGGATTTTCAAGTTATTCAGGTCTATGGTTTTGGCTCTGGCTCATCTGTCCTAAAAACAAAGTGAAGTTGACAAATGTCTCTCTTAGGCAGCTGCCCCAAAGGACCGAATATCATTACAAAAAAGACATTAAAATACAAAAGGCCTTAGTAATTTGTATAGGGTTTAGTTTCCAGTAAAGTTGTAAGAAGCCTGCCAGCATTGTGGTGAAAAGGGACTGGAGCACAAATCTTGTTAACCAGACTGAATGAGGAACAAAACAGCCTCGCTCTGCACTCCCAGTGAAGTCAGTGGCAGAACTCCCACTGGCCATGGTGGTGCATGATCCAGCCTTTTCACTATGAAATACAAGCAGTTTCTATTTATTACCTGGTCAATAAGTTACCAAGGACTTTTAATTCAAAAAAGTAACCCCATTTACTGCCCTGTTTATGAACCACATTTGGGAGTTTAATATGATCTGAAATATAAATAGATATAAACTTGGTATTTTTTCTGAATATGAATCTCTATGAATAGCAGTAAAAAGTATAATGAAATAAAAGTGTAATACAACCCAGGATCTGATCATCTTCATAAAAGACCAGCTATGCTGTATTCCAAAGTGAAAATTATAGAATACTTTCTACTTTGCACTCAATCTTCATGAGGACAGGGTGAAGCAAGTTTTACTCCTCTCTCAAAAGCTAATAGCTACCTTACTGTACTGCTTACTGACTGCTGGATCCACTGAGGTATTCAGGAACCAAAATCTTTCTAGCCTCAGTGAATCTATGTGTGATAACAACATCCTTTCAGAAGGTGAGAGAGATGTATTTGTTGTGCTCCAAATCGATGACTTAGATTACTATTAGTGACATGATGGAGCAGAGTTTTTGTTGATGGTGTTGATGGTCAGTACAAGCCTGCTGGTGCTTACTGCAGGTGAGTGCCAACTCACTACTGTCACAGCAGTGCACCATTGGCTATGGACAGTGCTGGAGAGAACTAATTTTTTTCCCCCCACGCTTCTTACAGATCATGCTGATTAAAAAAAATCAACGTGATTTAAATCAAAATTTTGACATTAATGAATTAATTAAAAGACCATCCTGTCCTGGATTCCAAGTTATGTTAATTTTAAAAATGCAATTTACTCTATACTGCTGATTATTTTTTATTTATTTTGCTCTTTTTTAGTTCAATGATCTTGTAAAAGCTTTTCATTCTCTCCAGCCTTCTTCCACTGCCAACATAGCTCAGTATAACCCAGACTTCTTAGCAAACATTACTACACATGCCAGTATTCTGTCTAATTTTAACTAAACATTCAATAATGCTAAGCTATTTTAGTACCTTGGGCCCACATTCTCCAAGGTATTTAAGCACAGAACTCCTGTGAGGATCTTGGCTTTGTTGCTTTCTAAAAATGCTAGAATTCTCATACGTGCTAACAGGGCAATGGTAAATGAACCGCTAATTCTGCTGCTGTATTTATATAAACTTTTATAAATTACATTCTTTCAGTGTGGAACATGATTATTAATCATCCCATTCAGTTCTGTGTAATATGCAACTAAATAAGGAGCACAGTGGACCCTTTGTAATTACTTACCCTAACTACACTTTTAAAGCCAAACACATTGTGACCTTATACTGATTTGGGGTTTATTAAACACACTCCGATATTGAATAAAAGAAAAGAGAAGAAAATGTTTACATAAGATTTTTTGACATTTATTAACCCCTCGAAATCTCTCTTATACAGTAGTCAGTAAAACGTGCTGGGTGTACATATGGGCACAGTAATTAGTATGTATGTCAGAGTAACAAATGAACTCTTTCTGTCAACACAGAAAAGGCCAAGAGAAGGGTAAATCAAGATTATTCTCTAGTTATGTGGAATCCAAATAATTAAAAAATAATCTGTTGTCCTTAAATGCTACAAATTATTAAAAGCACTGAAATATTCAGGTTTATCTTCATGACTGTTTATTCATTAAATTATTAACTCCCGAAGCTGTCAAACTGCTGACCTATCTCTCCCCTTCCACTGCCTGCTCCCCAAATCTGTTGCATTGCCTAATTTTCTCTTGCTTAATTAACACTGGCACTAAATTTAGAATTGTCAGAGCCTGAAAGGACAATTTACAATCTATGCATTCCTGTATTAGCACTAATGGAAATAGTGCTTGGGGAAGTATTAATCTAAATTTGAACATTAGCTTAGGGTCGTATTTTTCTCTGTCCTGCCTGGTATACTTGCAAGAAGATGACATGGCCATGCAGATAATAGATTTCAGATAAGATACTTTCATCTACAGGAACTCTAAAACACTGGTTTGCATACAGAAATATCATGCTTTGACTTGGTCAGTCAGGGGTATTTGCAACAGTGATAGCCGGGGGGAATGCAGGAAGTTGTACTGACCTAGGAAAAAAAAAAGCCAGGGCTCTTGGTGTTACACTTTCTGGGAGGCTACAATACAGCTTCATAAACAGTGATAATGACTAAAGCAGAGAAACCTGCACCTCCTCTGCCCTGGGGCTCATTGAGATGGGAAGCAGGAGAGTGCAATCCCTGTTTGGCACTGCCAGCACCCAGCTGCAGAGGAGAGAGATGCTGCTCCTGCGTGCCTCCCACACTGCCTGCCTGAACACTGCTCTCCTCTAGTCTGGCCCATAAACCCCAAATTTTGAGAATCTGCCCTGTGTCTTGAACTATCTTGAGAGAATCGAGCGTTCTGAGGTTCAGCATCTAATAAATCCTGCCCCTAGGCAAGGCAGTGAATGCCCATTTCACGTTTCCTGCAGCTGCCCAGCCAATGTATGCAGAGCAGCACCAGGAGGGAGAGACAAGCACGAGAAGCAAATGATGATAATACAGGGAGAAGAGGGTTTATGCTTTTAAAATAGTGGACCGAATGAGGAGATGAAAAATGTCTGTAGGCCTAAGAAGGAAGGGCCATGCAAACGGTAGGGGAGGTTTGGGAGGGTGAGAGCCCTGGAAAATAAGAGTCATTGAAGCACCCTGAAAAGAATAAAGGGGCCAGGGTTGGGGGGGAGGTGGAGAAAATGTGATGGAGAGATTAAATCCTGGAAGCAGATTTAGAAATAGTGATGTTAATGAAGGACCAATAGGAGAAGCACTGAGCAAAATTTAAAAGTGAGGTGGACTGAGAAGGGCTGTGCACAGTGCAGAGAGGATCTGTTGTGGGAAGTACAAATAAGTTCCAGGCAGGGAAATCCAGGAATCACCACTAAGGATTCTGTTTTGGAGGACTTCCTGTGGGGCACTAAAGGTATAAATCTGTAGTTTCTTTTAATGTTGTTGTGTCTTTTTTTTTTTT
>VWYP01008646.1:963100-989397 GCA_013400435.1 Pycnonotus jocosus | reverse complement strand
TTTCATGAGACATAACTGAGAATTTCAACACCTTTCTGTGAAAAGCACCCAAATAATCGAAAGGTAAAGCTTTCAGAAAATGTAGAGTCTTCAGATGTCCTGCTAGTGGTTCAAATATTCTTCCAGGGAACATATTTTGTCTTAGGAAAAAAATGTATGCTTTCAGTCCTGTCAGAAAAGTAAGTGAGCATCTAGCCTGACAGCCTGTTTAGTTGCCAATGAGTAACAGTTCTTGTGTGCTACATACAGCTATGTGTGGCTGGAAAGTCCACTCAAAAGAAAACAATAAAAATGGCTCAGATATCTTCCAATTTGATTTGCTCTTCCAAAGAGCAATGCTATGAGATGTATGTGGAGATCACTAGCACAGGCTCCCACGTAGGGGTTACTTGGACTACAACAGCCAAGTAGATAAAAATAGTCTTCTTTGATACAAATTCTGAGAAGTAATAGAAGTTCATTTCCCATTACAGTAAAAAAACCCTCAGATAGTCTCCTATCATTGGGCTACTCCTTTTTTATGCATTTTTGATCATTACTTATTATGCATGGAAAACATGTTCATGCTAAAAAACCACATTATCTTCTGCTTCAATGGCCTGTGGTCAAATGTATTTAAAAGCCCAACACTAATTATATATAATATCCTCTCTTTTTATGCCCTGGTAGGTAACCTTAGAAATGTTCTGAAATATTTCACATAATTTTGCCTCAGAAAAAGCAATGTTCATTGAGTACTGTTGGCTAAACCTTTTAAAATTTCTCATTTGGGTATGCCACTGTTTCTCATCTCACTGTGCCTGAGATAATACAACTTCATACTCCTTTGGTTTTCTGGGTCTGAAAAAAGGTTTTTGATATTTCTTATGAATTTTGATTCTGCATCTCAGTCATGTAGTAGCTGAATAGCCAGAAGTCTGAAAGATTCCAACTATTAGTCACTGTGACTAATTTTTTTAAAAAAGAGCTTTATGCCACATATGAGTGACTCCTTATCTGTAGTTTGCAGGGGAAAAAAAAGTACAGGGAAGTAAACATAGTGATCTGTTAAATTATGGATAAAGAATGCACTATTTTATGGCTATTTATAAAAATCATGAGCAAAGCATCAAAGAAACTTTGTTTTTGAATTGTAATGAAGAAGACATTATTTCCTTTAGTTTTCCCCTATCACAATACACACAGAAAGAGGGACAAAGAATGCAAACTCGTAAGAACCACTTATGGATTTTCAAGAACTTCTCCACAAATTGACCCAAGAGTTGCTGCAAATGTTTGGATTCAAGTATGGATATTAACCAAAAATCAGACAGTAGCAATACATGCCATGCACAGAGAGGGAAAGACTCATCTCATAATGTGAGCAATGAATGCAAATAGTCAGCTGCATATGAAGTATAAACTAAACAAAAACACCAGGTCAAATTTTTGTCTGCTTTTCTCTGCTCAGCAACAAACACAGATAAAACCAACTGAATCTATTCTTTGAAGATTTGTGGTTACTGATCTTATTTACTTTTATTATTCCACTGGATATGGATTTCTGCTTGGAAAGAGGTCTCCACATGCCCATGTCAGTTTATTGTATAATTTCCTTTATAGTAGTTTCTAAACCTCTTATAAATTTATGGGGTTAGCAGGTGCTTGTAGACTAAAACTGGATGGTGGAAGTCAGTAAAAACAGTATTTGGAAGCATGGTGATCCAGCCCAAATGGATATTGTCCTAACTCAACATTTTCACCCTGCTTGCAGATACTGATGGGAAAGATGAGTCTTGATGTCTTTACAAACAGCTCCATGGGTGAGGGTCTTTAGGAGAAACGGGTTTTAATGTCCTGGAAATGGGTCTTTATGTCTCTGCCAACCTCAAGCCCCACAGGTTTGTTACAGAACTCAAGACAGTTGACTACAGTTTGAATTCCTGAACTTCAAGGTAATGGACAAATGGGTCCATGCAAAGCCTTTTGCAGAGCCCAGACAGCCTGAACTTCCTAACTTTGGGGCAAAATGATAAGTTCAAGGGGGGAATATGTGGTAGGCAGTTCAGGAAGGCTGTACCTTCCCAATACCTCAGCCAATGGGGAAAGGAAGAGGGCAACATGCAACCTGGAATTTAGGATTAAAGGAGGCTGCATCCTCTAAAACCCCAAGAGAGAAACCCCACAGGGGTATGCCCCAGTAGACTCTCTCCCAATATTCAAATAAAATTGAGAACTCGTTTGTCTCCTTCATGGACTTTGGCTTTTCATATTATGAGCCTTCACACTGTACTGACTGTAGGTGCAGTGACTCCAAAAGCAGACATACAGAAGTAGAATAAGGCTGGCTGAAAAAGGTGGATGATTTGGATAAGAAGCCAAACCAGCATAAGTGCCTCTGTTCATTAAATGACTGAGTTCCTTTTACACATTTGTCCCATGTGCTCAATGGAAGGCAAAATACCTCACATAGGTAGGAATCAGTGGCTTCTTCCCAACCCAAAATCTGGCCTTGGCTAAGGGTGTAATGAGCACCTCCATTCATTATTGGTTATATTTCCTGTATCTGGGACACTGCATGAAAACACTTCAGAGGCTATATTCAGGTTATTGCTGCTATAGGCTACATAGAGCACATTGCTGCAGCCTCAGCACTGCTCAGCATTATCCTCCCTTGGCCTGGATCCTGAAGCTGCTGCCAACTCCAGTAGCTGCTATCTCAGACTGTCTGACTGTCCACAGCCCGTGGAATCCATGGGGATCCTATAGCTTTGCAGACATCATCCAAGGTGTGTCTGGCAAGTGATCACAAAGAGTTTTCTTCACGTGTGTGTTCACTGGTTTGGAGAGCCCCAGCAGATCACCAATGCTCTTGTAGTATTGCTTTCTCCCTTTGAGTGGAGAGCCTACAGGCTAATCCTGGGCAACAAAGCACCATGGCCATTCGCACACTGCAGCTGAACACTCAGCAAAGCTCAGTCTCCAAAGCAATTATGAAAAGTGAAAGGTTACAGCACACCTGATGGGAGCCCATTAATAAAGCCACAACCTTTTTTTTTCTTTTTCTTTTGGCAGTGTTACCTCCAGCCTGTATGCTTTTGGCATGAAAGGTATTTAAGAAGTGAGGTTTTTCCCTCACAGCACAGGCAACCAGGTGGTTTTCCCAAGGCTCAGCATCAGTTGTGAAAAGCACTGGTGATGAATACCAATCTGATGGCAATAAGGGGCAGATGATTTCAGCCAATGCAACCCTTTCATGTTAATGTTATTGCCAGAGAACTGAGAGTTTTGGTAAATCCATTGCTTATATGGCAAAAAGCATTGCTAAAAGAGCCTAGTAATATTTAGAGCAGGAAGTTTATTTTCCCCCAAATTGCTTTTGTTTTGTTATTCCTTTATTATAATATTTCTTCTGCTTCCTTTCAACATGATTGTTTTTCAAATCCTAAACAAAAGAATAAGGCAAATTATTCTGCAGCAGTGTATGAGTTGGCATAGAGTAACAGAAGGAGCTATTATGATCTGTCAG
Organism: Pycnonotus jocosus; assembly: GCA_013400435.1. Classification (NCBI taxonomy): domain Eukaryota; kingdom Metazoa; phylum Chordata; class Aves; order Passeriformes; family Pycnonotidae; genus Pycnonotus; species Pycnonotus jocosus. The sequence goes on along the minus strand of VWYP01008646.1, from coordinate 985,889 downwards.
ACAACTACTTATTTAGGGACTTTTGAAACTACTGATAATTGACTTAGTGGAATAAAACAGCTTTTCTGGAACTGATGGAGCCTATTGTTTAAGTACTTACCACATTTACTGCAAGTCATTTAAAAATACTACTGGCCCTGGATAAACTACTACAGATGCGAAGGAAAGGTGACAATGTGAGGTGCAATGGTGATATTTTAATACCATTTTACTAAACTGAATGCATAAATAAGATTTGGAGTGTAAGGTGGTCACAAATTTAAACCCCAGTGGCAAAGTCAGTAAGAGTCAGCTGGAGATTGGAAGAAACAGATAATAATATGCAAGGCACTCGGCTGTGTCAGCCTGACAGCCTCTCTGTCTGCTCCACAGGACTCCTGTGAAGGTTGCCATGGGCTCAGATCCATGTGTCCCTGATGCATATTCAATACCAGACCCCATCTCACTCTCCAGAACAGGGTGAGTTGTGCAGACATACAAGACTGACACATGCACATAAGCAGCCTCATCAGCTGGAGCAGGGAAATGGATGCTTAGTGATATCCAAAGACCTGTGGGAATCAGTCCCCTAGGTCCCTTGGAAGCACAGAAAACCTGAGAAGGCATTTGTAAATCTAAAGCTTAAAATCTGGGCATCTTGTCAAACTGTGCTGCACAGTCTCATGGCAGTGGTTATGTTCATGGAGACAGATGTGGGCTTGCTTTAATGCAGCCCAGCATAGCTGGGAGATGCATTAAGGAGCTCTGAGGTTCCTCATTTCTATTTTCATGGTAAGGACACCCTTCTGGGAGGTGCAAAATAAGAGTCTGGATAATCTTCATCTGAGAAAGACACTGAACAAAGTCTCCCACATCACATGCTCCCAACTCTGACAATTTTGATGCAAAAGATTCTGGTGGGAACTGCCTGTGCTTTGTATTAGAGAAGATAACAGGATCAGTTCCCAATGAGAGGCCATTGCTTTGCTTCGTCAGTGAGGGGAATGCAGGTAAGGACTCGCTGGCACATTATTTTTTATGTTTTCTCAGACAGAATGAAGTTCACAAGCCCAGCAGGTCCTGGCAGCATCTGATCTATGTGGTTTACATTCATGTGCTCCCACAGCCACTCAGGATGTTTGTGAGGGGTGCAGTGCTGTCTGGATTCTTTCTAAGCATTTGCTGTCCTATTGATTCCCATGCATGGTGTGGACGTAGCCGGGATTCCTGCACTGCTCTGTTGCTGCTCTGATTTGATTGTTGGGCAAATCTTGTTTCTAATATGATCATGTGCATATGATATGATCTAATATGATCATGGAAAATCTTGTTTCTGATACGATCATGTGCACAGTCCTCAAATTCTAGTTGAGCAAAATTTCCAGCTGTAGAAAGTTCCTGTATCTGCCAAAATATAGGTTAAAAAAGCTGAAAAATGCTAACCAATTTTTGAGGAATTGTAAAAAAAAAAAGTAATTGCAAATCCTTTGTGGCTATTACAAGTGTGAAATATTTTAGAACAAAAACTCAGCATACTTTAGCAATTTCAGGTTCCAGTACTGATATTAACATTTTCTTACCTGAAGTATGAAAATGTTTGTGAAGGTGCATGTTTGTTGAAAGTGTTGTCAGTTACCACTAAGAAAATCAGAAACCTATCTTTTTTATGTTCATAGCATGGCATTGGCTATACCAATGAAGAAATTATGAGATCTGAATTTACCTTTACTGTGCTTGCACAAATCTGACTCATTTTACTTTCAGTGGAATTGCTCCAGATTTGCACTGATATGAGAAAAGAATTTACCTTGCCTAGATTTTTACCTACACAAAACAAAATAAATGCCAGTCTCAAGCTCTGGATGCCCTTGACTGCATTTGAAGAATATTAAATAAAACTGACTGGCTCCAGCAATTATCTCCAAATCACGATACCTCAGTTGCAGCATAAATGTAGCAAAAATTTAATTAGTCACACCAACAAAATCACTAACTTTGTTGCTTGCTGAAAGTGAAATATCTCTCCTCTCTCTGACAATGTCAATGTTATGGGTAAGACTTGTATTCTTGTTGTATATAAAAGCAATATTTATGGAAGAAGCCATTTACCAGCTAAAGACAATAAAGACTGTGACTAAATTCATAGGCTGAGACAGAGAAAACAATACTGTTTTTATGAGCATCTCTGTAGGACTGTACAGATATATTGTGCTGACACTCTATGGATGTATTTACCTACATAAAAGTAAACATACATCTAAATCTTAAAATTGGATGTAAAACAAAGGAAAGCAGTATTAAGAACATGTAAGTAGAAGACACTGCATTTTTGACTGTTTTTTCCCAAGAGAAAATCTGGGGAAAGGGTTAAGAGAAACTGGTCCACTGGGAAAGCAGGTCACACTCCTATTTTTCAGGAACAGTCTGAGGGATCCACCTGAAACCTTTTGGAAAGAGGCTTATCTGACAAGAAAGTTTATTCTGTAGCAAGCCCCAGTCACTGACCATCAAGCATAATCAACCTTCTTCAAAGCAGTTCCATGATTCCCTTGGGAGGTCGATATGTCCACCTTTGTTAAGGGATCACCAAATGTATGAAATGCTGAGTTATGGGGCACTCTACTACATTTCTATCACAAAGATCATAAGCCATCAGTGCACATGCCTTTGGACCTGTTGTTTGCAGCCTATGCTCTGGTTCAAATCTGGTTTGTGGGCATCTTTCTGGAGAGTGGCCTTTCCCTGCAGGGGGAAAAAAGCTGTGACCAGAAGAGACATTCACATGCAGCTCTTAGGGCCTGTTCCTGCCTGCTTTCACACAGGCTGTTGTAATGAGCTTTGCTTTTCTGAGATGCTCTTTTCTCTTCTCACTATTCTTGTGGTTACCCAGGAATGTCAACATGTTCTCATGTTGAAATTGCAACAACAGTGTAAAAGCTCTTTCAAACAAAAGAGGGAGAGTGAAACAGAAGGAAGAAAATAAGAGAGAAGAAAAAAAAGGAGGGAAAAAAATCCCCAAGCTGTATCTATTTTCACGTCTTTTTTTGGTTTAGTTTGTTTATTTGTTCGTTGTATTTTCCTGGAAAGAATGTTCACTTAAAGAAGAACTTTGTTCAGAATTGGTGAGTAGTGTTGAAAATCCATCAGCTTCTAGTAACATGCCAGGTACATTTTAGTCCATTTTAAGTCATAAATTATTTGGTCTGGAATGGATTTATGAATGTTCATTATGAAATCATTCTCAGAACAGACAGAATTAATTTGTAAATAAAATATTCTGTGAAAGAACATTGCATAAGTTTATAGCACATAACTTTGTCTTGTCTTTTTTCTTTTGCCATTAAATACAGCCTTTACCTACTATTTTCAGTTAAGTCTTAATAACAAGTTTTAGAGTGTATTTATAAGACAACTTGTGTATGTAAATATATTTAGATGTTCATGCAAATTCAACACAACCCTTAGTCTGTCAGAGTGATAAATGTTGTATTTTGCTGCACAAAGGGCTAAGGACCTCTGGCTCAGGGGGAATTTTTATAGATGTGCAGTATGGGATACTAGCATTATCCTAAGTGGTGGCACTCTATAATGCTGCTCATGATTATTTCTTAGCATTAATTAGGGAGCGACAGATTAGTTTGGAAAAACCACAAGTGTAAATTAAAGTAGAAGTTTTAACCTTGTGCTCTTATAACTGCCCTGGTAAGAGTAATTTTCTGACTCCAACTTCTACAACTGACTTACCCTCCCACCCAGACTTTTCCCTTGTCATTTGACCCTTCTGTTGAAGAGCCTTAGCCATGAAGGGAATCAGCTCTTGGCTGTCTGCTCATTTCCAGTGTTATATGCACTGTGATCTAGGGAAAAAAATATACAGGTTCAATATTATTATTCAGACTTTGCAGCATCTCTTACTGTCACATGGACAGTATGGTGGGACAAAAATGAGAAGCTCTGTGGGGTTTGTCTGAAGACATATGAGGTTAAGGGTAAAAGAGAAACTTTTAAAGAGAGTAGGAAAGGTCTGAAAGACCCTACATGAGTCAGCCAAAATGCTTATTGAATTTACAATTCTACCAATAGGCACAGTTGGCAGCTGGTTGCAAGGTCAATGACAAAGTCAAAAATATATAGGGAAAAAAGACAAAGACTAGAGCTCAAAGACGATCTTCCTTAAGAGATATGTGTGACAGAAGAGATATTAGTAGAGTGTTAGTAGAAGAACCAGAAAAATACTGGGACACTCTCAGCTAATCTTATGGCTCCTGAAAAACAAGATTGCTCAACATTTTGAAGTTTTCATCCCTAAAATTAAATGAATATTAACTTTAATAATATGAAATTGAAAAAATCTTCTTTGTAGGTGGTAATTAAAAAGCAGTATATTACACTCTGGCTGCTAAATATTGTCAGAGATACAGGGAATCTATTACTAATACTAATTATACTACTACTATACTAATTCTTCAGTTTTATCACATTTGACCAGACTGTAAATTACACAGAATGCTATATAAACCTGATTATTTTAGTAGTCTTGGGTGAATGGGAAAACTAGGAATAAGTGAGGTTCCCCTCCTTTAAAGCTATCAATCAGGTGACATTAGAAATGACTTGAATCTTAAATTTCATCTCAGAGATTTGAGTTTTTCTAATGAGATTTTTAGGCCACCAACAGTTAATTCACTTTCATAAGTGTATTAAAATATTACTTAAAGGTACTCTATTCATATCTGAAGACATAGAAAATAAACCTGTTGATGGTGTGATCTCTGCTCAGGTAAAAGGATCTCCTTTTTCTTGAAGAGATTTTTGTGTATTCATAATTCATATGCAAAAGAGGAAGAGTCCTCCCCCACTTAAATTTTTAAGTATAGTGGAAGTTTTAATAAAGGCAACTAAAGGAAATGTTTTAAAAATTAATTAATTAAAAAAGAAAGGGGAAAACTAGAGTGAAGGAATAACAAGAAAGCACAAATATATGGGCAAATTCTGGAATAAGTCTAAAAATCAAAAAGTGGAAAAGATGGCCAGGAAGAAGGTTAAAAGGGACCATAAACCTTGACAAGTTAAAATCAAAATCACAAAAAACATGCTAAAATTTTGGAGAAACTAATCTTTAGTGAATTGAAGCTGCTTCTTATTCAAACCTATCAGAAAAAGAAAGCCAGTCTAGTTCCAAGATATTGTTAAGAAAGAATATTTTTCTAACATGTAGTGATTGTAGACAGGCTGACTGGATCATTCCTATATCACAATCATTCTATAAAGGGAATGAGCCTGAGGAAATGTTTCAGGCTGATCTGTCAATGAAAGAGTTTTAAAATAAGTTAACACACTTAAGTGCAACAAATCACTAAAACTTAGTAGCACTGTCTCTAGACTTCTTAAAAAAAGTAAATATAAAATTGTTGAGCTGCTAATTAACATTTGAGATTATTATTTATATTTGTCTTATTGTCAGAGAAAAGAACATGAGAAACGTGTCATCAAGCTTTAAAGTAAAGCTCCACTCATGACTCTGGGAAATATGAATCAGTAAATCTGATTTCCACAAAACCATTGAAAGTAAATTATCTGATACTGAATAAATTTAGTAATGCAGTGAGGAATATGACATATTTGGGAATAGGCTTTTGGTGAAAGTCATAGTTTTATTACAGTTGAGAAAAGAATAAATGAACATGTGGATATGGCTGAGCCAAAGGATACAATGTATGTGAATTTTCAAAAGGCATTTGACATTATCTCTTTTGAAGAAAATAAGCACTCCTGAGATAACAGAGGAATTTTTCTTATGGATTAATGGGTGATCAAAGAAGGTTAGAAACAAATGACATGTTTATACAATGGAGAAATGGAGAAGGTTTATGTACCCAAAAATTTGCAAAATCTTCTTAAGATCAGTACTGGAACATGTGTAAGTTCAACATAGTCTGGAACTGGAAACGAGGATGAAGCTCTTGTCAGTCACTGTTAAGTCTCTACAGCACACAGATATTTTTGACATAGTCTGTCTTGAAGTCGACTCTGAAGAGTTACAAAAGGATCTCACAGCCATGGAAAACTATGAAATAGCTTATCAAATTAAATTCAATGTCAGAGAAAACAGGGAAGTGTGCACAAAAAAGTAAGTTTTGCTCCAGGTACATGGTCAAGAGTTATAAACATATTTTTATGAGACAGAATAATTGTGGGTAGTTCTCTGAATACATCAACCCAATATCAAACAGTAGTGAAAAGGGTAAAAAGAAGATTGAGCAAATAAAATTTGTGGAAAAAAGTATTTCTGTTTAAGTTGGCCAACTTATGTATTTTTTTTTTAAAGGGATTAAAACTATCAGGAACACTTCAGGTCACAAAATTCATAGCCACTTATTTAAATAAAAAGGGCATAGCAGAAGAGATGCCAATCATTAGTTAATAATACCACAAAATGGAAATGTACTCACTGAACTGAGAGTCTGGTTTCAAAAAATTCTGCCAGCCCAATCGTTCCTTGTCTAGGAGAGGCATGCTTTCCAATGTGCACTAAGGTTCTTTATCTGTTTTCCAAAGTGTTTTTCCAAATTCTGATCAAAGCCAGTCAGCCCCTGAGCAAGTGTCTCCCCTCTGGAGTGGGATGTCTGTAAATGCTCCTCTGTCTCAAAGTTGACACCTGGCTGATCATTGGCCCTTGGGTAGCTGGAACCTTCACCCCCTGTCTCCTTTCTGCTGGTGTTCCACCTAGAAATATTTGTTCCAAAGACAACAAACAACACAATCATACTTTTAAATCCTTTTCTTTTTGCCTGTAACAAGCAAATTTTTGCACTATCAGGGCCCTGAGAGCACCCACAAGCCTTCATATCTCCCCTGGCCCTAATTCAGCCTGTCCTGCCCCATCTGTGGGATGCTGTCTCCAGCGGTGCCACAGCTGTGCCCTGCCCAGCCTCCTGCTCTGGGGGACTCCCAGGGCTGATATCCCACCCAGCCTTGGCTATCCCCATCCCCATGGAGCCTGTTCTTTCCACTGCTCTCTGGGCTGGTTCTCCCTGCCCATTCCTCCCCAGCCCCTCTCCAGGCATGCCACAAGTCCCCAACACTTGCATTTACCTCCTCATCCATGTATACAAAACAAAGTGAGTCTGGAAAATGTGGTTAATGTTGCTACTCTGAGAAAAAAATCACATTCTCCAGCCTAAGTTCAACCAGAAGTCACAAGCAGTGGTGGCCTGTGAGCATCTGAACCTGAACCTTGTTTAGATGATAGCAAACAGGCAGAACAAAAAAGGGTATAAAAGCAGGTTTTTGTTTCAGGAGGGAGAGTTGGGTCCTCAGTTTATTACTCCGCTGTGTAGTGGCATTGTGCCTGGTTGAACAGCAGCTTTGTCTTTATACAGAAAGTGGTTATTATTTGTCAAAAGGGACACAGTGATTTCCATGCTGAAGTGTGTATTTTTGTGCAGCATTTTTAACTTTTGAAGTATTATCTTAAGTAACAATTCACAAACATTTCATCTCACTAGCAAATCCTGAAACAATCATTACACCTAAACCATAATTAAAAAGAGGAAAAGTAACTGGCGCTAGCACTCCAGTTTTATATTTGCATAACACAATTAAAGGTAAAAAGATTTTTTCCAGTGCATGTCAGGACCTATGCTGTCTTTCTTTTTGGGAAGTACAGATACTCTTAAACTTCTCTGCCTATTTCACTTTAGAAGACCAAATTATGAAAAAGCACTGACCAATCAAACAGTTGTTTAAGGTACTTATGTATCATGTTTTGTAAATAATTTTCATGTTTTTAAATAGAGAAATCATGTAAGAGACCATATACTGAATTCCAAAGTGGGAATCTCACTGCAGGTAGCAGGAGACTCAGATATAAACATTGACATAAGTAATTTCTACTAATACGTGAATGGCACCCTGAAATCCAAAGACATGCATTCTAATTGGGGATTCGGTTTCTAAATATTATTTCTTTAAAATAAAAGACAACTTGGCAACATGGTTTGCAATGTATTGTGGCCTATTTAATAAATAAACACAGAAATCACTGATTGAAGATATTTAGTTAATTAGTGGAAAAGAGCTTTGACGAATGCCAGGAAATAATTTCACAGCCGAGGCATAGTTCTATCTCTGTTTTGAATAATTCATAGAAAATACTCCTCTAAAATGCCAAATATTTTATTCCTGGATAAAGCTGACTGCCTTATTGTCTACTTTATAAGTCAGTTATAGATGATGTCTACTTTTTAATTCCCACAAGGAAGTGACATATTTTCATCCCGTTAAAGATTAACATTCACTTTGACCCTGTACTTTATGAAAATAAATTTAAAATGTTACATTTTTTGATAGCACTACAGCTCTAAATTTGCTGATTAATATCCATGGGGATATGCAACTCAAGCTGCAAGCTAGTTAAAATAAAAAAGTGCTCCTTGTGCTTTGGTTGCAGCTCAGAGAATAGCAGGTGGTCACTGTTTACCCTGCTAAAGGAAGCTGTTGGGTGAGAGAAAGCTCATTTTGGACCAAAGCTGAATGCCACGCCTGAGTGATTCTACTCCTAATAAAGTAGCCCAGAGTCTCATTCACGTTGTTTCATTTGAATGAGAATTAGCTGCTGGTGATGGCATGTCCAGGAGCTGCTGTTTTAAAATGTTTCTGCAGGCATGTTTATTAGACTTTCAGTCTAAGAATTTGAGAGTAATCTGGTAATGAGACCACACTTCCCACGTTTGACTTTGCCTGTGAAAGTCAAGCAAATGCAGCTGAGGAAGGAGCAAGGGGATTAGGGACAGAGTGTCCTCTCCCAGTGACAGCCACCCTCGCTTCCTGGAGGGCACCATGGGGCTGGGGGGGCTATATATTTTCATTAAGTAAAGGAAATGTATCTGCTCAGTGTGATTCCACTGAAACTAGACAGGAACCCTTGCTCAGAGAGCACAGTGTCAATGCAATCATCATACATAACACCATGATCACTACCAGATCTCAGGCAAAATGTTGAAACAAGCTGAGGTATGAATGCTTTTGTTTTTGTAGGTAACAGATGCTCCTACAAGCATTTGAAAAATTCCATCCTGGAAAAGCTGGTGGCTTTTGCCTGGTAGACCTTTGCAGAGCAGGAGAGTTTCACCCTACATCTCTGAGGCCTGGTTGTGTAAAAAGAGGGGCTGGGATGGTTCCTTTTATTTGCACAGAATGTCAGAGCTCCTCAAAACTGCAGTTCACATGCTGTAATCGTGAGCAGCATACTTCTCTTACCAGCCCATAGCAAAATGAAAACTACTGGGGTCTAGTTTCGCCTTCTCACAGGCTACCAAAACAAGCTAAAAATTGTGCATGCCTCATGAACTCACCACTTCAATCTGGATTACTATTTTTTTATTTTCTGTAATTTTTTTCCTTCCATACAAAATTAAAACTTATAAGATAACTAGATGGTTGCAGTTGGTCAACTAGCAAGAATCTCTGAAGTTTTTGACTGTAGGGAAAATGAGAAAATGGTAAAACCCCTCATTTGAGTTCATTCTAGGTACCTGTGATACACAGGTCATCAGAAATATGTTAAGTAGCTTCTAGCCCTGCAAAGTTAAATAAATACAAGGGAGTTTAAAAATTCTACTCTCCTAGTAGGTTTGAAGTGGTTTAGTTGATATCTTTAATCCAAAATGGAAGATTTTTTTAAAATAACACATACATCTATGATCACAAGTGAAAACATCAAAGTACTTTTAAACAGACTTGTATTTTGAGAACATTCCAGATTGTGTGACAGCAACTAGTATATGAAATCTTCTTATAATTTGTGAGATTTGCAGCTTTTCAATCAGACTGATGGCTAAAAGAAATGGATTGACCTTTAACACGTGGAATGTTTATCTAAAAATTTCTGAAACATTTAGAATTTTACTTTAAACTGGGTTTGGTTATTTCTCTCCCCCAATGTTTTTCTTTTTGAACATTTTTTCAATACTAAATTAATTTAGTCAAAGACTTCTTAGAGTCTTTGACAGTTTCCTGCCATTTTAGAAATGTTACAATCTTAGTTAACATGCTTATCATTGCAAGAACAGCACAATCTAATCAATCAAAGGCAAATATGGAAACTCATTTGTGTGTTTTCTTTTAGTTTAGATCACATGACACTGGTTGCCCTGTAGCTCTTGTAATGTCTTATCAATAAAGATTCACTTCTTTTTTGGATTATTTCTTGCTTCCATTTAACAACAGAAGAATACTGAACTCCTTGGTAAAGCAGTCTTTGATTAAATGATGAAAAATACTTTGTGAGAATTAGGTATTACTGACCCAACCACCAAAATAATGATGGGTACAAAGAAGCCCTTATTATGCTGTCGAATTTGAAATCCTTCCATTGACTTCCAATGAAATTCTTTATTAACATTAAAAGTTTGCTTGATAACTCAGACATTTTCTTGGGTTCACATGTTTTAGAACTGCTGGAGCGACACACTCCATTTCTCCATCTCTGATCTGCTGACTCATTCATTTCCTCTTATCAGTGGAGATAAGAGGAAGACTGCTGGGTTAGAGCTTTTACTGTTCTTGTCCTATGCATCTGGCACTCTTTCCTTTAAAGATTAGACTATTTCCAGCTGGGGAATTTTTAAAAAAGCAAATTAAAATCTCTTTTTGCTTGATAAAGTATTTGATTACTGAAACAATAGGATGAGGTATAGCCTCAAAAGTTACAGTAAAAGGGCTCTTTTCTCTCCTTCAATATTTCATTTTTATTCACCCATGAAAGAAATGAAAATCATTTGTTTCCAGAATATATACACTGCCAAATTCCTTGATCTTCTCTGCTACTCCCCTTCTGAAGATTTTTGCTTTTGCAATTAGAAATTGAGACACTTTCCCCTCTCACAGGTCTTTATGATAACTTAAACATACACCAGCAATAGAACTTTCGACAGTGTATATATTCACAGAGGTTTTGACCTTCTTTCCAGATTAGCAACTGACAAAAAAAATCATGGCTCTTAAAAAAAATGCCACCCACTGTGAAAACTATTGAAGGGCTCTTTAGAATGATTGGCAGGATTGAGGGTTTTCTGCAGCATTTTTCAGAGGGATGACTCACAGCAGAAGGTGCTGGGTGGCCAGCTCTGCTGCCTGCGTGTGACAGGTAGGGAATAAAAAGCAAGATGCCAAGAGTGCAGGAGGAAAGGCACAGCTTGACAGGTGGCTGGGGATTCTTTCAGTCTCTGCAGAGGGGCAGCCATAGGAGAAGAGGGATATGAGTTGGGGAGTGTTCTGTTTCAGTGCACAGTGCAGGGCTTTCTGCCAGTGCCTGGTGTGAGTTATTGGCTGTTTGGAGCCTCAAGAATCTTAGAGCTGTTTGACCTGAGATCAAGTTTGGACACTGATTGGGCTGGTAATCAGAAATTTGCTCTATTTTTACCATTGGACTCCCATTTTGATGGCTTCTTCTAGCAAATTAAAGTCTTGCTTGGACCCTGAGGAAGATAATTACTTCTCCTATCAGCACTTTATTGATGGATTTTGGCCTAGAATTGGCTCCAAGATAACCCCCTCTGTGGCATTTCCCTTGGAGATCGCATTGATTGCAATCATCCAGAGCAGTTCCAGAGGCCCAGAAAGCAGGCAGTGCTCTTGCTGGAGGGCTGTCAAGCAAAGGTCACCTGACTGCAGCAAAAATATGGTAAAAGTTCTAATACTGTTCACCACACTGGAGCCAAAGAAGAAATTTCTTTCCCAAAGGATTTACCAAATCCTCCAGTTGGTTTAGGTTGCAGATATGTAGGAGGAAAATCCTACCTAGTTCTGCTTCATGACTGACATGAGGTACTTGAGAAAAATCAGACTGCTTTCAGAAGGACTTTGTCACTGTGGAGCTAGTGCAATATTTCCCCAGTGGAAATGCTACACTATTTCTGTCTAAATTTTGTTCTTGTCATGCTCTGTGTAGCAGGGAAGAGACTGGTGACATTTGGGTCATGACTTGGAGACTGAAACCATGAGTTTCACAGCTATTAAATCCTAGCACGAGGCACTAGGTCCTGTGTAAATGCAGTGGTTACTTAAAGAGCCCAGGTCAGTAACTTTGCTTAAAACAGCAGTGATGTGGCTGGTGAAGCTTGTGTGGATATAAAGCTTATTGGCAAGGTCACAACGAGACAAAAATTACAGGTTTTATCTCTGTATACTCTCACATATACAAATGCAATATATACATATATATGTAATCAAAGCTTGTCAGGGCATAATGTGAAGGCTGACTTTGTTGGGCTGGCAAATGACTTTCCTTCTACTGATGGATGAAGTCAGAGCAGTAACACATTTCCCCTTGGCTATTCACGGGATACTGTTAAAATGTCTATAAACCTGAGTGGTGTGCACTGCACTTCCTTACTCTTTACTCAGAGAAAATCCTTGTGAGTAACCTCAGACAACTGCTTTCTCTCTTCTGAGAACTATTGTGCAAGAGTTTATCCTGCTCTGTTTCCCTTGCTCAGCTCAAAACCAAGCTTTTGAAGGTGCTGGTGTGAAGACCTGGTTAGCTGCCTTCATTGAACAGACGCACATCAGCTTTTATCTTTTCTCTTCTCTGCTCCAGATGGCCCAGTTAAATTCTTGTTCCTGGGTCTGGCTGGTATTGCCACATGGTTATATGAAATTTAATTGAGGCTTGTGTCAGATGATGTTTGCTCTGCTGGTATCTTCACAACTATATGTGTCTTCCCTTAAGAGATTTGGGAGATGTGGGGCTTGGGGGAAGGGAAGGGGGTTCTTCCTCATCAGCCTCTAAACGTGTTTGGACACAAAGTGATGAAGAAAGTGCAGGATGAACCTGGCAAAGGAACAGGGAGATGGAATCCCAGTGGTGGGAGAAGCCAGCCAGGCCTCAGAGGTGAGAAAAATAACTTATCTAGGACCCAAAATGTACAGGGAAGGGTTTGTTTCTACTCCACAGTAAAGAAGTTTCCTGGAAGCAAGGATGTAGTGGATGATGAAAAAGATGTACAAGCAACAATTCTATTAATTTGTCCTTGGTTACTTAATTTTCCTTATTTGAAAAGTTGCATTAGTAGCTTTTTCCAAATAATTTTTTTGTCTTGTCTTTGGTGTTTCTTGAGGATTACTTAGTATAGCAATGGTCTAGACTCAGTCCTACTGTAGACAGTTTGGCATCCTGTCACTATGCCCAAACCAGATTAAAAAATTGGATTATTATTAGGAATATATCTTTCTGTTGGATTGCAGGTATTTGTCAGACATTTGCTTTTTTGGTTTACCAGTGAATAGTCTGATTTGATTGTCAATTATTCCATGACTGTTGTAGTAGCAGCTGGAAAAGCTTTTTTTTACTTTTATATGCAGACAAGTACAATCATCATGCATAGGTGCAAACTCACACTAAAATGATCTGTGTAAACTCTGCTTCTTAAATCTGTTGGAATAATTTTGCTAGAACAGAGAAAAGGACTCCAGCTATTCACTGGAGAAATGTTGAGATTATTGTATTTTGGGTGCCTTGTGATTTACGTTGATTGCTTATTGATTTTTGGGTGGAGTTTAGTGTGTTGGTTTGGATTTACAATACACTAACTGGCTTCATTTGTCCCTTGAAACTACTTTCTCTCTGTGTGCTGTACTGCTGCAGCAGAAATGCGTGCAGATGCACATTTTATCTTCTGAGCTCCATAAAACAGGAGCTGGTGAGTGGAAGTTTATGGTTCATGAGGGGCTCTGTCTTCAGAACTTACTCAACTTCTATAAGGCAACCTCTAAGAAAGTCTGATTTTAAGATGTCCATTCAAAGCCTGGCATTTTGGGTGTGATTTTGAGGAGGAATTTATTCATTGAGGAACAGTGTTCCACTTCAGGTTTGTGTGTTGGAAAGATTAACTTGCTTGTATTCAAACCTATGGTTCCACTAAGTCTGAGTATTTCAAACCCAAAGCTTAGCTGAGGCTCAGCAAACAGCATATAAAAATAAAACAGGCTCATTTACTTAGTTTTTGAGATAAAAAGAGGCTCAAGGTTATCAGAGAAGATAGTGGAAATTAGGAGATACTCATTGTTTGAATAATGAATTAGAAGTCCAGGATAAAAATTGCAAACAAATATCAGAAGGTAGGAATAATGATAAAGGTGAAGAATGCATACAAATATGTTATGGACATTATAGGGCTCAGCAGGTAATATAGTCTTATTTGATTTCTATATTTCCCCTCTGTGATGGCAGGTGAAACATTATTTGCTGTATATTAATTTTCCATGCTTTTTTGCATTTTTATTAAATGTATAATTAAGACATTATACATACAAAAACACACAAAAAAAAGCAGCTTCCGAAATAAATGGACAGAAAACAATGTTCAGTGGTGAAATATAACATGAAAAATAAACTACTAGCTCTTGATAAAAGACATTATTTATATTAAATAACAGTAAAAATATAATATTTTAAACACTTTACAATTCCTGCTTGAACAATAGACTCTTTACAGAATAAGCATTCTGGGTTGAATTATGGCTTCCCCTATTCTGCTGTACAGAAAGGACTGTAGAAAGCATCCCTGGCTGGGCAATTGGAGATTCTCTTGGCATACAGGTGCATCCAAGGGATTGTACTGGAGGATGTGCTACAGATACATTAGGAAAAGGAAGCAGGGCCAGCTGTGAAATTCTTCCTTGGTACATCTCAGTCCCAAACCAGAGTCCCTGGAGGGATGTTGATCTCTTCCCTGGATCATACTGTATTGCTGTCATGCCCAGCTTTCTCAAAACACATCCGTGGCAGGATTCCTTATGCTCCTCTCACAATGAACCTGTGGGGTGGTTTGGCCAGATCAAAAAAATCATGTCTTCATTAGCACACTGTGATGGAGAATATTTAAAGAGCCAAAAACGCTCAGCTCTTAGCTCATAATCTGTCTGCCTATGTAAAGGAATGGTTTAGTCTGAAAATGTACAGTGTATTTCCAGCTGCTCCTCACTGCAGTGATGCAGCCATTGGGAAGACAGAGTCCTTAATAAGGAGCCATCCTGGCATGCATTCTCAAGCACTCTGTTATGGGCCTGGTTTCCAAGGCAGATCTGTGGCTTGTTGCAACAGGAATTCTATATCCCACAAGAGAGAAGGCCTAGAGGCCCTCAAAGAGAACAGGTAAGCTGAAATGAAAGTCGTACTGACCCTTTAACTAGCAGTGGCATTGCCACACAGCTTGCTACAAATGAAAACTGACAAATTGTCTTAGAGGGATACAGGCTGTCAATTTGGTGTGGTCTCACATTTTAGCAATTCCAAAGTACAAGGATGACACATGCAATTGACATCTGTTATGGATGGACCCGTCCAAGGCAGGTGTGGGTTCAGCTGGAGAAAGGGAAGAAATGGGGACTCCTGATTTTGCCATTCACTGGCAATAGAAGTCTTGCACATTCCTTTTTCCTGCTCTGGGAAAAGACCAGGAAAGGGTTTGGGAAGCTAAGAGCATAGAGATGCTATAATTAGCATGAGTTCTTTTGCCAGACATTCAAATTCTAGAAAGTGAGCCCCTCCAGGTCCGCTTGGAAAAGTTTGCAAACTCTTTTCTGTTTTTCTCTTATATTCAAGGGGGAAAGCAGGTCTGAAAGCTGCCAGTACTTCTTTATTGGAATCAGCTGTTTTAGCTGAATCTGAGCCCAACCATATAAACAAAGAAAAAGTTTTGTGAAAGCAAAACCAAAAATAGCTTGTTTGAAATATTCCTCTCTCCTTTTCTTGCTCTCTCTGCCCCTTCAATTGATTTAACTTAATTAAGATCTATTTGCTCTCATAGATTTAAAAAAACCCAAACCAACCATCACCACCAAAAAAATAGACACGCAAAATAGTAAGAGATGGTTTGCAAAATTGGGCTTAGGTTTACTGGGTTTTGTTTGCCAAGATAAGCCTCAAGAGAGACAGCACCTCATTTTCACAAATATCCCTGGAGACAGCAGGTGCTTTCCAAATTGTTCATATTTGCATCTGTTGAGTTCAAATAGCCAAATTAGTCAAAGCAGTACTTATCCACTAAATCAAGCATCTAAGATCCTTTCCTGTTCTATCCCAGGCTAGAAAATGTCATGGAAATGGACAGCTGTCCAACTACAATTCCATTTGAAAGCATTGGATGTGAACAAAAATCTGTTCAAGCTGAAGGAACAATTCCCATGAATTATGCTTTATCTGTTTTGCTGCAATATGAGATATTTTCCTAAGTGTTTATGGAGTATTTGAAGATGTCTAACCAGAAATCTCCAAGATTAAGGGGCCAAGCTAAAGATTTCTGAAACATTCAATTTACCACTTGCACCCTTTTCTGGAAGGATGATAGCAATCTGCCCAAAGATGTGAACGTAAACAGACACCTAATGAAGATGGCTTGCATTGATATTCTCGCTGGTCTGTTCAGGATACAGAAAATAAAGGTGGATTTGCTGGAAGAGATTGCACTGCAAACGAACACATTCAGAGTCATCTCACTTAATCTTAGTTATCCACAGAGCAGACATCTGCATCCATTCTGCTCACCCCAGGCTTCCATAAGAACTAGATACACTAACCAGATACCAGATACTAAGGATAACCCGGGTAACAGCCACACTTGCATTTAGCAGAGAAATTCCGCTTACAGGCTCTGACACTGTTGATGAGGGTTAAGAAGAGCTCCTTTATGTATCAAGTTGAGGCCAAAGCCCCACAGGTTGGGTAGCATTAACTTTTTGAAAGCCACAATACCTTCCATTACAAGTTGTGAACAGTCATAATAAAAAAAAAAAGTAGTGGTTTTGCCTGGCAAAAAAAAAAGCCAATAAATTATAAAGATCTCAGCACACATTGTTAATGACTGTGGATGTCTTTTGCTGTTCTAACTCCCTTGTTACTCAATTAATTTTTAATTATTGACCTTTCCCCATGTGAAATTTGTGGCTGCTGTAGGTGAACTCCTCTGCCAACAATCCAAGTACATTTGGTTGTTCTGCCACAGATGAACAGGCCTCTGCATGGAAGCTCCCTTCATCGAATGATTTCTGTAGATACTGAGTGAAATGACCAAAAAATTGTTGATCTCCCTACCATTTCCTTTTCTTCATACTCACAAATATTTCTCATTTGGAGGTTTGATGTCTGGGAGTTCTTTTCTGCCATAACAGCTGGAGAGACACCCTGAGGCCCCCGACATTTCACGGTGTGGGATGCACAGTGCTTTGTGAATGGTGCTCTTTCATGAGAGAAGAAGAAAAGAGATTTCCAATTGGATCTTTAACAAGGGATGGTGTAGGCAGATTCTTGACTGCACTAAAATCATGCAGGAGATTGGTAGCGCAGGACCACAGATAATTCCTCTTACAAATGCCATGCTCCAGGTCACTGTGGCAAAAAGTCCTCTTTGCAAAGATTTTCCCTGATTTGGTTAGACTGATGCCACCAAACCTCTTGCAGACCTGAAAAAGGGATGTTGCTAATTCAGGAACTGGGGACAGGCCAGGCATCCCCACAAATATTATTTGGCCAAAGCACTTCCTGTGCCTCAGCCTCCAACTTATCTCCCCAGCAAACACGACCCAGCACTGTCAGATTACAAGTGCTTATCTGCAGGGAGTGATGACTGTGTTTTTACTCTCCTAAACAAGTTATTTTGGGCCTTGGCAGGGGAAGGGTCAGCATCACATGGGCATTCTCTCAAAGAGAGGGCCTATGTTTGCTCTCTCCAGTCTTGTGGAATGCTCGGTGTCATCGCCATGACTCCTCCAGGAACCCTGGTGGGTATTGCTATGATAAACAGTTGGACTCTGGATAACTGAAAACTTGGTTTTGGAGTTTTACAGCCTGGAGAAGTCAGGGGGAGGTTGGGAGGAGAAGGAGTGCACAAGACATGGCTGGTTCTTGGCATGCATGCTGAAAACTTTGAAGTCTGAAGGGACTTGGGTGTCTGCCTAAGCCAGATAACAAGTCTGGGAGAAGGGAAGAGAGTTTTGTATTCAGATTTGGCCAACAGCTTCTATGTGAGGAGGAGACCAGTGGAAAAGAAAATAAGAAGCCAAAGGAAGGTAAAGGAACATTTTCTCACATCCGACAACAATAATCTAAGTGGTTCCAGCTGTTTGTGTGTTGGCAGGTTGTGCAGGATCAGGATGCAAAAATGACTGCTGGCTGGCAAAGTTCTAATTCCTGAGGATCCAGCCGCACTTTTTTCCCCCCCAGTTTTACCCAAGTCCGATGCAGAATCTGCAGCAAACTATGATTTGAGATAATGCCTTTGCAATCTGTACCACCTTGCTGTTTGAAACTGGTGGTGGCACCTTCAGCACTGAACTGATGATTAGTATCTCTTACCCACCTCAGAACTCATCCAATCCTTGCCCGAGGATTTCTGGCATCTCCCTGGAGTGCAATATATTTAGCAAATTCCACATTTTAAGGCCTGCTAGGCCTTTGCTTTCCTCCTAGCAGAGGAGTGAGTTTGAAAATCTTTAGAGGTGTCCTGAAGGGATAGATTAGAGATTCCTAGTTATCAGAGAGGTAAAGGTATAGGTGGGATCCCAGAGTCTTCATCACTGGAATGTTTGTGGAGGTGGAAAATGTGCCTCTGTGCCAGAATATGAAGTAGAAAATGACAGTCTCTGAGACATTAGAGTGTTAGAGAGTAGAAGGTGACCAGGTAGGTCTGTCCTGCAAAGGAGTGGAGAAGTTATGATGAAAATCATTAGGTGAATTAGAAGGGGACCACGTAAAAGCACAATAGAAAGCAGTATATTTTAAAGTGGTAAATTTGTTCCTGATACGACTGGGAGTAAGTTTGCTACTATGGCTTTGTAGAACTAATTCACACCTCTTTTTTTTTTGTTTCAGATTACTTTCTTTTAAACGGACCATAAACAATTTCCTAGTCGAAGGCCTGAAAAAACATCACCATGACAGACATGATCACCAGGAACATGGAACATAATGCCTCCTAGAGAGGAAGGGATTTCTTAATGGAAAGCTGCAGATGATGAAAATCCTCTGTCAGGAGACCTGGGCAGAGAACTGAGGTTAACCTTTTAGGTTTCTACTAGGTTTTGTTCTGCAGTTTTTCCCATATGCCTAAGCTGATAATTTCAAATTTTTGACTACTTCACCTTGTAAAATAAAAAGTTAAATGCTTGGCAGCAATGCTGTGGCACTACCCCACAGCAGTGATTCCTTAGGCTGAACCACAAAGTACTTTTCCTGATTTTGTGGGTTTGGTGGTTGGTGAGGTCTTGCCACGAAGCAGATCAATGAATTAATCTCGTTTGGTCCAACAGAGAAGCAGCCTAGGCTGGGGTTTTTCGTTGCTTTCCCCCCCTCTCCCCCCAGAATTATTTCCTTTGCTTAGTTCGGTCTGTAGCACCACAAAGATTGGTGGTGGTCACACTGGGCTAAGGGCTGGAGAAAGAATCCAGAATCCAGCCCCAGGAGTGCGATGGAGCCCAGGGGAGAGGCAGTCAGGGTGATCCAGCTGAGCTCCCTCAGCCGGCCATAAACAGCGCCCCGGCCAGATGTGAAATGCTCCTCTACACTTTACACTCCTTCCCTGCTGTTTATCGCTCTTTACTGGTTTCATTTTGTCAACACTGAGGGGCTTTAAATTGCAAGTGAGACCACACTTGGGGAAGGTTTTTCAGCGGCAAGGTGTCTCTAACGTAGAACAAGCAGGTACAAAATTCTGCAGACTTTTGTTTCCAAGCAATGGATCCTATTATCCTTTCCCTTAGATTAAAGAGACCTTTAATACCGAAAACATTCTCTGCACAGGCTCTAAACCAATCGGGGTGTAATGTTTAAAGGTGCTAATGGCCTGCCATTAAAGGTCACTGATGTATACACATGCAGACCCTAATTAAAGGGGCTGTGTAGGCTAAAAGAGAGTCTTTTGTCTGACAATTAAAGCTCAGAGGTTCCTTTGTATTGCAAAGTGGCACAAGGGGAGAGCTGATATTCAGATCTCACCTTTGAAGGTCACAAGTTGCCAGCAGTTTTTAGGTGAAGGGCTTTTACAAGGGGACAGGAAGTTCTTGTCGAGGTCTTCGATTTAGTGTGAAACTTTAGAAGAGATAAGAAAGCTCAGGCAGCTGCTTTTTGGGCAAATCGGTGAGGTCTGTGGTCTCCGTGAGCGGCAGGCTGCCATTTGTTAGCCCTGTTCACGATCTGCTCCACCCCACAGAGGCGTGCTGATGAATACTTTATAATAAACTAATCACATCGCAAAAATGGCTCTTTTAATATTGCCGAAAGAACCCCCTGATTTATTATTTATGCCATTGTTTAGGAAAAACTACTATTGATCTGCAAAGCAGTAAGAGTATTAACAGTAGTGGAAGAAAAAAAAAAAAAAGCACAAAACATTTCAATTTGTCTTTAGATTCAACAGAGGTTTTATATGTAATTTTAAAATTTCCAGCTGCTGTGGAGCTGAGGGTAATTATCCTCATTTTAAAAGGTGGAAGGCAGAGTGGCTAATTTCTACCTTTTGAAGGTTTAGCACAAAAAAAGTGAGGTGCTTATGACTGTATACAAAACCTATCCAAACTGATTAATTCTTAGATTCCTACAAGGAAAGGCTTTCTCACATGATCCATGAAACTTCCCACTTTTGCTGGACTTGAGTTCAGAGCTGTGAAAAATGATTGTTTAGGTAATATATTGAGGTACTAAGAAAGGTGGATTAACATTGGAGATAAGATAATTTAATATATTAGAAAACAAAAGAGAGGAAAAAAAGAAAAGCAAACTGAAAATATACAGTCCACGTGCTTTACCAGAAAATTGAGATTATGATAATCTATCATCACAAGAACACTTTTTAGAAAATCTGTTTGATATGCTAATTTGAGCAATGCTACATAAAGTGTAGTATTCTGAGGATTTTCTTTTGAAGAGTTATATGTTGTTCACTTGTCATAAAAATTCCTTTTAAAGCACATCAAAATCTAAAAAACTATATTAAAAATATCAAGCAATCCAGGTTCCAAGCCTCTCCTATAATTTTGCAGAATTAGAATAAGAATCGCAGAATAAGAGAATAAGACATAAATGCAAACACCCAACTGAAAAAAAAAAACTTGGGAAAAGTTTTGAAGGTAGAAGAGGTCAGTAGGCATCCTCAAGTGTGACATTCCAGCTCTGATGTTGTTTAGCTGCTCAGAGCTTCTGAATGAAGGTAAACTCAGGCCTGATTAGCACATTTTATGTCTGCCCCCACCAACCTTTGCTTATACGTGATTTTTCCACTGGAGTAGTTTTGAAAGCAAACCCACTCTGATGATGCCTAACTTAGGGCAGTCCTAGACTTGTATTTTGTACCTTCATGCTGATACAAAGAGTGCTGCTCTAAGAGCAATCTAGACAGTAAAAAAATTGGCTACTATTGAAATATTGATCTCTCCTCGGATTTCTTCCCCTACCCTATTCCTAGTCCTGTGGCTCTGCTTTCTTCTTTACACCTGCTCTGTCCTTTTCCAGATGTGTCCCTGGGCTGGTTTAACTCACTTTGCCAACAGAAACCTAACCCTCTCCTACTCCTCTCACATCCTTTCCTTGCCCTCTTTGAATTAGTTTCCTGTCCAAGTAGTGAATTAAAGCAGCCCAGGGAAGGGGGGAGGGCTCTCCAAACCTATGCCACAGCTATCCCTGAACAGGAGGTTGGGGAGTAGGGTGGGATCTGTCGTTGGTAGCAGTGAATTTTACCTCATACTATACAGGACCATCTAGAAATTATTTTAATGTTAAGGAATGTGTGCCACTAACTTCTTGTAATGTTAAATATATAAATTGTGATTATATATTTCTCAGCATTTGGAACTATTCAATATCCCCTTTCCCTTCCTCTTCCCCACTTGGTGAGCATTGGCTGAATAATCGCTCTCATGCAAACCTCACACAGGGTCACTCTGTCTGCTGGGACAGAGGGAATGCAGAGTATGAACCTGGCCAAAGCAGGGATTTAAGGCTGCTCTTCTTTGAAGACTGATCTGATGGAAACCTGTGCCATTTCCATGTCATTGAGCAGATCCTGGCAAAGACAGGATCCTTCAGCACACCAACATGCTGTTCTTAAGATGCCAGACCAAAACTCAGTTTGTGGTTAGAATGCGATTTATAAATTGACATAAAGCCATGCATCATAAGAGAAAGTGAAATCAAACTGCATATTTCCTAAGCAGCAAAGATGTGGAGTTAGAAAGATGGGGAGAAGTAACAGTTGCAGCCAGGGGCAAGCAGTTCTCCTGGTGCAGATTTCTTTAGCATTAGCTCTTCCTTTTCCCTTCCCAGAGGTGGAGAAGCTAGCAGGTACTTGAGAAGAATTGCTAAAAGGATGGGGGGAAGTGTTCTGCTTTGCCTGTGATGTTCCCATCTGTAGGAAATGATGGACCCTAATTATGCAGATTTCCTTAGTGAATCATCTCTCTCCACTTTCTCTTACAGGAAATAATAGAAAGTAACAGTGCTCATTAAGTATGTTGGGCTGCTATCCTTGGAGACTAAAATCTCCCTGGAATGGCTCATGTGGTATGTACAGTACAAGCTCTCCACATTAGCATGTTTCAGCCCTCCACAATTCACTCTGGATAGCCACAGGAGAAAAGTGCAGTTCAGCACGTGGAAGTGCACACATATTGTTCCAGGAAACCCACATCAGCCCCTGGGGAAAAGAAAAACAACCACAAAACTGCCCAGATGGCACAGGCCCTTGTCCTGAGGTGAAATTCTCTGAGCTCAAGGGACTCCAATCTGCATCCTTTCCCCCCAACACAGCTTGCCTTTTTT
>VWYP01008646.1:926080-963087 GCA_013400435.1 Pycnonotus jocosus | reverse complement strand
TTTTTTTTTTTTTTTTGTGTGTGTGTGTGTGTGTTTGTGCGCATGTGTGTGTGTGCACGTGTGTGTGTGTGTGTGTGTGTGTGCAAGGCAGTTGCTTTGTGATGGTTCCCCTCACACTGTGCTGGGTGGTTTTATGTCCTGGG
The DNA here is from genome assembly GCA_013400435.1 of Pycnonotus jocosus. Classification (NCBI taxonomy): domain Eukaryota; kingdom Metazoa; phylum Chordata; class Aves; order Passeriformes; family Pycnonotidae; genus Pycnonotus; species Pycnonotus jocosus. The sequence continues at coordinate 962,944 of VWYP01008646.1, read as the reverse complement.
ATACCTCTGTCCAGTGGGACAGAACCAGGGGAACACTTTTCAATCAAGGACAAACAACTTTCACCCTTGGCCCTGACTCCTCTTGCTCCATCCATCTGCCCTGGTACCTCAGCCCCCTGCTCTTTGCATTCCTACAGACTTCAGCATGCAAAAGACACTGAAATGCCCTGGAAGGGAAGGGAGAAATCTCAGCAATGTAGGGGATGACAGTGCAAGGGGCTTGTGGTATAAATCCTGTGTGTGGCTGGAGATGATGGCAAACCTTGCTGCCAGTGGACCTGAGAGGAGCTGGCTGCCTCCCTGCCCTCTCACACGTCTCCCTTGCCTCTCCTTTCAGGCCTGTGAAGCCCTTTCTCTTACAGCTCTGCTTGCTTATCAAGTGCCAATCAGCAATGGCTGCTTTCTGATACTGACCAACACAGCCAAGAGTCAGAAGAGGCACTGCCAGGTCTGGGTGCAGAGGCATCAAATGAGCTGTAGGGAGTCACAGGGAGTCAGTACCCTGACTGCTTGGTCTCTAAGAGTGAACATCTACAGTACACTGTGATAAGCCCTCCTGCTTTTCTGTCTTTTGATTCAAGAGAAGCGACTGTGGTGACATTTTTGGTCACATTCAAAGTTGAGGCTGTGGCATGTTGAGGGGAGGGCAGTGTTATCCTGAGAGCTCGGTCTTGTGTGAAACACAAAGTTTCTATTCAGAATCATGGATTTAAAACCTTGGCATGTTTTTGATCTCATAAATACAGGCATAGCATACTTACAATATCTAAAGAGAACGTCTGGAATGCAGATTGTTTTATGTAGTGTTTAATATAGTTGGGGTAGATGTGGAGCACTATGGGACACCATAATTTTCCACATTGAGTATTGTTCCAGGATGCTTCTGAAACACTCTGGCTCCATCACCATCATATTATACTTGTTAAATAGAAGACATTAAATAGAAACAGGTGATCGCCCAGTGAGGGCAGGATGGGATGGTGCTTTGAATTTTGACCCAACATCCAGAAAAGGGTATCCTGTCTGAGTGCTCCAAAGACTGTTAGAGTACAAGTGTTTGTTATTCAAGTGAGGCTGACATTAATCTCCAAAGTCAGTGTTATCCATTCCAGGCTGTGGGACTGCGTAGTGAACAGATGTGCCAGCGCATATGCACAATCCTTATGTGAAAATACAAACCAGTTGTATCTTGGAGGAGCAGGGCTCTGGTATTGGCATTCTCCCCTTGCCTTAGACAGACAGTATTTCTAGATTAAAAGACATCTGCAAACTGTTTTTGTGGTAGTAGGGCAGGAAACATTTTATAGGCATTACATGACTGTACGGTATGAATATTCAAGCTACATTTTATTAAAGTACATAACTTGTCTGACATAACTGGGTTATTTCTTCCTCTAAATTTAGCATACAGCAACACTTATTTGCTTAATAAGGAGCAGTATTTACTTTAAGGTTCCCACGATATTTACTTTGGGACCCAAATCAGTTTCTGATGACTTCAGTGGGGATTGGGTCAAATTCTTCCTTATTTTTGTGAAAAAGAGATAGAACCTCTCTCACCATTTTTCCTTTCCAACTTAGAGAACATATATCAAAAGCAGATGTCCAAAAAGTGCTGCAAAAAGATTAAATGAGGAGGAGGTAACCTGGAGAGTAGATACTTTTATAATCGCTATATAGAGTTCGTAGCCAGTTTTCCACACTGAGCTTATTATGAGAGTTCCCAGAAGATAGAAACCAATTAACTCTTTATTTTGTCAGTGATCATTCTAGGTGTTCTTTAATGGGCATTATTCTTGCTAAATTATGAATGAGCTTTATAGTAAGACAAATGCCATTATCAGAGTTATTTATTCATGGGCTGTCATCCATAACATCCCCACACTCGTTTTTCTCAAAGTTTGATATCGATCATTTGCTTTAATCAGATGCATCAAGGGACACTGAAAGAATCAGCAACTGCAACTTCAGATATCAGCATCTCTCTCTGGGTCTTTGCCAAATCTAACTGAGCACTGAGGCCATGTCAAGCATTAGGTAACGAGGGCAGTAAGTGGGAGCATACTCTCCTTTCATTAGGGTGAGTGTCTGTGTGTCCCCCAAACTTTAACTTGACTGATGATGAACCACACTGTGCTGACATGCCCATTACTCTGCTTTTCCACTTTAGTCTGAGATCCCTCAGGGCTCTGCAGGGACTGTGCCCTGAAGAATTGCTGGGAGTGCAGAAGGGTCTTGCTCACCCTAATGGTATTGACTGCTGTTTGCTCTGTCTCGCCAGGTAAAATCTTTTAAGATGAGAGCAAATATTCTCTGCTCCTTGGTAGCTAGGAGGTTCAAAACAGTCTAAAATCAGCATTACATTCGATGAGGCAATTTAAAATGATACAATGTCTATTACTGTTTATACTGCTTACAGAGCAGACAGGAGAAAAGCATGGTGTCAGCATCTGGCCTGTCTCAGTGAGTGCTTGCTTCTGCATCGATCTACATGTGTCAGAGACTGCCTTATTTTCACTCTTTATTTCTTTACTTGGAGGTTCAGCTTTACCAGATACTAAATCCAGGCTCATGCAGTAAGAAATCTAACCTTTTTCTTTCTTCATTGATCGACATACATGGTGTCCCTGAAACACTCTGGTTAGCAGACACTTCACTTTAGGCATGAGAAAGTCAAAGTCTAGATCTGAATAAGTCACTTTTGATTTTTCCCAAACTCGGTGAGGAGAAACGGGCATCTCTAGGTGTCAGTTTTTCTAAGAAGGGCATTTAAGAGGCGACAGACAGGCTTAGACACCAAGATCATTTTTACACTACTAAACTGAGCCAGGCAATTGCACAGCCCTGTGCACCAGTGCATGACCATCCATATGGTCAAATTGTGAGCACGGTCAGCAGCAGCCCAGCACTCTCCCAGACAGTGCCCACACACAGTTTGGGGCTCAGCATGGGCCTGACACATCCTCAATAAGCGTGTTAAATGCAGTCAAGCTGCTTTACGGGCTAAGAGAGTTTAATCATGTGCATGCAAAAAAAATGTTAGCCCAGAGTAAAGCCCAGAGATTGGAGAATGAGTTCAATCCCATGTGATTTTCTAATCCAGAGTGGATCTTTAGAAGTCTGTAGCCAAAGATGAGCTGAATCCTGTGGTAAGTGTAATTTTTGGTGTTTTGGAGGACACTATGGCACATCTGTGATACAGTGGGAGAACAAGTGACTTCCTCTCAGAGCAGTATAAAGCAATCCTAAAGCCCTGCAACATGCACTTAGGATGCAGATTTCCTATGTTGGAGTCAGATCAATAAATTGACAGGAAGTTATCCTTTGAGGATAATTCTCTTTTCAGTTACCAGAGTAAAAATATAGAGCAATTTCACTGAGGCCCAAGAAGTTACCCTGGTGTAAAAAGCTGCTGGAGACTCAGACCTACTGACTTTTGAGTTTGATCCTTCCACCAGCAAATGTCTCCCAGATTCAGGAAATTCTAATGACAAATTTGAAATTCAGCTCCACACTTGGACGTTATTTGTAAAATAGGTCATTTCTCCATTTTCCAGAGTTCACTTGACTTGTCCAATATATGAAAAAACCCCCCAAATTTGTTTCTTCTACTTATAATTATTACCAGCATAATTAGCCCTGTATAAATTATCTATACATGATATTTTGTAAATATCTTCTATTGTTACTATTAAAGGTTTCAAAGCATTTTAAAATCATCATTTACCACAGCTCATTGTATTTCAGTACTGCCTGACCTCCTTATCTTCTTCCTGGAAAAGATAGTAGGAGACAGTGTACATATTCCTTTTAAAATGAGATACACAATTCCCTCGCCACTAACACACTTTTTTGAATTCCAAAGTCCCACCGTTTTGCGCAGATCCATCTGCTTCTATTTTGAGGCAACTATTCCTTTGGCTCTGGAGTGCTGGGTAGCACTCCTGTTAAAGTCTGTCACTGTCTCTGGTTAATCAGCTGGAGAAGCTGCTGCTGCTATCTCTGCAGCACTCGGTGCCCATGACAGCCTGGGGAACAAGAGGATTGGAAGAGAACCTGTTTCTCCCACATGCTGGTGGAGAACAGATCACTTGGGTGCCAGGAGGTTTTTTTTTCCCCACTTCCATATATTTTTTTTCTGTAGCAAATAATAGTCTTGATAGAGATGCACAGGAGTTTAAGGTACAGCCATAAAAAAAGATTATGTATTATTTTTAAATAATTGAAACTTGAAATACCCAAGGTAAATGTAAACTTCCCAGTAAAATGGCAGAGCCCTTAGGAGGCAAGGCTGTGTAGTTAATCAGAATACCAATTTCTTCTGGTTAATGGAATATATATTTCAAAGACATTTTAGTGTACCCTTTGTGCACATGCATGTAGAAATTCTACCAAAACAAAACTGAAGTTTTGAGCTGGATAAAACATTTGACTCTCCAGCCTTTCTGACAAATAAAAAACACATTTGGGGAAGAATGCCAAGCTCCACCGTGAGTCACTGGTGACAGGTCCAAGCACAGAGGGCCTGGGTTGGACCAGGCTGCTGGTGCTGTCAGCTCTCTGCCAGGCTGCCCTGTGTGGGTGGCTGCTCCTTTCTGGAGCCAGCTGCCCGTCTGCAGCACAGAGGAGCCCATGGTCACCAGGAAGCTGTCTCCAGTTCCAGTTTGTTTAGCAGCACCACAGTGTCGGGCCCTGATGCACAAAGAGAGCAGCTGCCCATGCACTCGAGGTGCAGCCAGAGGCTGCCAGAGGCATTATCCGCAGCCAGAGTTTTGTCCTTCATTATTTTGTTCATACAAACGCCCCTTGCATGGATTCCACCTGGGTCCAGGAGAAGATCTCTTTGCTCTGAAATTACACTCTCTGGTGCACATCCATGACTTTTAGAATCTCCATCCTGAGCATGTTGTTTATAGATATCTAAACCACTTAAAACTAAGTTTACAGCTCTAGAACAGGTACACATTGTGGAAAATGTCATCTACTTTCTTCAGTTTTGTGGTTTCAAATTCAACATGAACAGAGCCATTTACCTCATCAAACTCAAAATGGAAGCCCTATATCTTCATAAAAAAGAATTTTGTAATTTTCAGTGGTCATTTTCATTGATTTGTTTTCTGGATGCATAGCAAACTTGTTCTTTTTTACTTCATTTTCTGTTTTCTGGGCTTTGTCAGGGCTTAGAATACTTTTCTTGTATAGTGAAGATAACATTTGATGAATCAAATGTTTGACAACATATTCCTGCTTGTCAGAAAAGGCATTCAGAGGACTGTTTTTGTAAGACCAAATCTGTACATTCTACAGCAGTAGCTGAACTTTGCTGTATAGCTTACATATGATGGCTCTGCCTTCCTTCCTGCATTCTGATCTCTGGGCACATTCAGTGATGAAATGTCATGTATGCCATTTACACCTTTATTCTAAATGAGCTGCAGAAAACAGCCTTATCACCCTAGTGTCATTTTTTCCTTTCAGAGCTTGAAGTGCAATGTGTTAATTGCCAACTATTACTTATTTATGATTATTACACCACATTTGCTTCTTTTGTGATTCTAAAATCATGTTCTGGACCATTACTGTTATTATTGCAACTGCTGTTATTTATTGTTCTTATAAATGGTGTAAATTATACTTTTCAACTAAAATTAAGAATATTTTCTAGCTTTGATATATTTAGGTAGTGCTGAGTGAAATAATGGCAGTAATAATTTTATCACACACACTCCCCCCAAACACAGAAAGACTGCTGACTGTGAAGTTTGGTCAAAGTATGGTTAGGGGAAAATTGTCAAGATACAAAGGGATTTATGCATGCGTTTATTACTTGCACTAGTGGGCATTCCACCAATAAATCCCTTGGGATGAATGTGAGCCTACATTCTTCAATGCTAGTAGAACAGACCTTATCTTCAGCAATCATTTTATTTCCACACTTTAATGTTCCCATTCTATAGTGCAGCTCTCTATAATTTTTCTAAAAGATTTTTTATCAGTCTTGATCAAATGTGTTAGTTGACAAATGGTTGAGAGGCACAGACTACAAGGAAAGATGCAATGAGTCATGCTGTCTCCTAGAAACCAGCCAGCAAATAGCTTTCAACAACTATTTCAGCCTCCCCAAGTACCCTCCACTCCAGCACTCTCTCAAGATCTAATATAGACTTCCACACTACTTGGATGTTCACCTGCCCAGGAAAATTTGGGAAGCAACTGTAATGAAACAAAGTGGAGTCTTTCAGTACCCACCCAGAGGAATGAGGTTTACAGTAAAAGCAAGCAAGAGAATGGTGATAAAGTATGTTGGTGAGGGAACCATTTCCTCAACATTTTAGCCCAGCCTGAATGTGGGCTTCTGCCAAATGCAGCATTTCAGCTCTGCCCCTGTGCTCTGACCACACAGTCCCTTCCCTCAGGACTAGCTGTCATATCATCAACTCTATGAATAAGCTGATTTGTCTGAAAAACTTACAGGAAAAAGAAAGAGATCAGTTTTCTGTGTTGGGAGGCTCTGCAATTGTTACTGCCAGCACAAGAGGTTCTTCAAGAACACAAGGCAGGAAACATGGGGCAAAGACTGCTTTAGGCTACAGCACTCTCAAAGGTTGTTCACTGAGAAACAACATCCTCAGCTAGGGTGGTTTATTTGAAGGAATAATTTTTTAATTTTACTAAACAGGCTATCTGTGCCTAGAGGGCTGCAAGAGCAATGCCAGAGACCTTCCTGCTGGCCCCTGGTCTGCCCTGGTGCAGAGGTATTACACAAGCTGTAGGATAGGACACAGTTTGTGGACTGAATTTACTGAGACCCATCACTTGGTGTAGAGTCAGGATCTGCTGGATGACACTCGGTTATTGCTCCGAGACATAAGCTGGGAAAGGTCCTTAGGCTGTGGGCATGAAAAGGCTCCATAGGCCTGAGTCTGGAAGAGATGTTAAACCTCATTGGAAAGTGATTCCCAAAGGCACTTGTGTTGTCTTCTCCAGCTGCCTGTCCACACAAAATAAGGCTTCCTCCTAGGACTCCAGTGAGATAAATTGCAATTTGTATTCACATACAGCAAGTAGAAAAACTAAGGAAAAACAAATTTGCCTAATAAATGGAGTAATGCTTCACAAGAATTAATGTTACTGGACCCAAGAGGCTGAGACCCTCGTTTCTGTGGCCTTATGATCTGGCCATGTCTCTCTAGATCCTGTAGCAATAGTTTCTATGGCAATGACCTACAAGAAAAAGTTATATTTGCATATGCCTTTACTGATCTTGCATTTCTTCAAATTCTATTCGAATAGATTAGCAGTAAAGGATAAATATTGGAAGAGTCCTGTGTGGAAATTACGAGGAAGAGCACCAAACCCTTTCTCCTTTTCTAGCTGCAGTACTCCTGTGAGCACTGGCATCAGCTCCAAAGCTACAAACAGGCATGGACACACCAGACATCTTGAGGTGCTCTCCTCCTCCCTCTTACTGAAGCAACTGCAGGGTGCCTGATACCACTGACACTGCCTGTGACCCACTGGGCCCCCAAACTCCTCAGATGTAATTGCCCTGCAGCATTTCCCATAGGGGACCTTTCACACAGGTGTCAACAGTAGTACAGCCAAAAAAAGCCTTGTGACACTTTCTTCAAAGATGAAATCAAGAAAATAAAATTATTAAATAGGCAGATGATAGAGGCTGAATTGAACTTTCTTTCTATAAATTCATTTTATACATGTGTTATTCTAGCTAGTTTACCTTGTCTGGTAGGAATGTGTTTCTACATTCACTACAAAAGAGATATTTTTCTGTTTTGCCTAAGAACTAGTTCTAAGAGGTTTTGCATCCCTATCTGGCCTTTGGGGTTTGTGTGTGTTTGTTTGTTTTTTATCTTTGGGAGGGTGTTACAGGAATGGGGTAGATATGAAGGGTGTCTTTAGTAGGTTCTTGACACTGAAGATGAGGTTACTAAAACACAGCAATCTGGAATCCAATCTCAGGTTTCCAGGACATGGGTAAGCCTGATCCTGAAAGGTCTGGGAGAATGATCTATTCATCTTCCCTGAGGATGTTTTGTTTCTCACGAAACCAATCTCTTTTTTCTGTTTGCTCCTACTTTGAGGTCGTAATCCTCTGTTTGTGATACCAGCAGGATTCCCACAGCAACAGATTATGATGTCACAAGCAGAGATTTATGAAGCCATAGGACAGACAAACAGGAAGAAGGGCTCTGTTGTGACACAGCCCTGTCTGCAAACTCTTTTTGTAGTAAAGTGAGAGGAAACCCATGTCACAGAAGTTATATTTTAACCTTCTAAGTGGCTGGTTATCAAAGTGTGACTGAGCATAGATATTCAGCAGCAGGTTCTCTGCTTTAGAGCCCCTTCATAAATCCTGACTGAATACACTAAAGTTTTCTGAGGCAATTTCACAAATATCATGAACAAAATGAGTAAAATGCATTCTTATGGACAAAGACAATATCAAATGTCTCTGTAAGATGAAGGAAGAGACACTGGGAGCCAGAGAAGGCTGCTCAAGGGATATCTTGAGCTGCCACTGTGTCAGAGGTAGCCCCATCCTTTCATTGCCTCATGGCAAGTGGGGAAGTACAGAGTTTCCCTTTTTCTGAAAAAACATTACTTCTCCATGAACACTTCCTTGACTCTGTCTCAGCTGGACTGCCTCACTATGGCAACTTCTCAGAGCCCATTGCAGGCACATTCCTGAGACAAGGGCTCTAACAAAGAGCTGTGCAGGATTTCCTCCACCAGTGAATGAGTTACAGAGCCTCAGGTCTTGTGAGTGGTCAGCCTCATGCTGTGGTGTAAGGCTCAGCTATGAAATTCAGCCTTTCTTATCACAGGTCCCACCTTTGCCCTGAACAGAGATGATGGAAGGTTTGTCTATCCAGCTGAGCCTACCTAGCACCTGGCTCACAGAGCAGAGCTTTGGAGAGCTGTGTAGTTGAAAGGGGTCTGTTTACATGTATACATTCTGGGAACTGAGTGTGTGGGGTTTGCTCTCAGTGTGTGACTCTTGCCTGCCCTTCACAATCTTCCTTAACTTGTCCTTGTTTGACCCTGCCTCAAAGGAACCAGAATATTGTTTCAAATCTGACTTGCATAGTAACTGGCAGGAATTTGATCTGGCATTTTACTGAGATGTAACCAAATGTGACTTGTAGAAGAAATTCCTCAACAGTGGCACTTATGCCCTTTTAGTGGTATTTTATTCCAAGTTCTGGACCTTAGCTTTCCCTGTGGTTTAGCTTTGGGTTGAATTCAAACCAGAAGGAGCATGTTTTCTGGATCAAAATCAGGTGCAGTAAAGAATAGCCGAGTTTCCACAAGGACATCTGAAACACATAATTGATTTTGTCTTGCATGTGAGATTTCTACCAGGCCAATACAACTGAGACCTCCTTTGACGTAAAAAAATGTGAAAGAAGCCTATTTTCCTTCCAATTCTTTTCAAGAAAAAAAACCAAAGCCCCTATGAAAATCACATTAAAACTATAAGTTGGTGTCAAGTCATTCTATTGATAGGACTCCGTTGCTGATTTTCCCCATCGTTACAAATCATAAAATAAAAATACAAATAAAAAGTTGTGTCTTGTAGTCATACCAGTCACATAAACTATACATTCATAAAACCTGTGCTTTTTTTCCTCCTGCAGACACAGGCTGCATTTTTGCACTGACACAAGTGAGTGCTGTCACTAAGAAGTCCCAATATCCTTCTAAATCTGCTGTTCATCATTATCTCCCCCAGGTCTTCCTGTAAGTCTGGCAAAACCATTCTTCTGATCACTCTCATGAACCTGATCAGAGAAATCATAGAGTGGTAGAACCATTTAGGTAAAAAAATAGGGCCTTTTTAATACCTGTAATGCCTTTGACTCGGTCCCACATTTATCCTTATCTTCAAATTGGAGAAACATGGATATGAAGGGTGGATGGTTTGGTGGCTAAGGAATTGTTGGAGGGACACAGTCAGAGTGTTGTGGTCGATGTCTCTGTGTCCAGGTGAGGGCCAGTCATCTGTCTTGGTCTATTTTGGTGACCTCAGCTGCTCCTCACGTGTCTTCCCCTCAAGGCCCTTCACCATTTTTGTAGCCCTGTTCTGGATAGTCTCTAATAGCTTTAAATCTCTGTTATGCTTTGGTGCTCCTAACTGCAAAGAGTGGTCAAGGTGAGGCCACACCAGTGGAGAGTACAGTGGGACATTCTGCTCATATCACTGCTTGTACTGTTCATATATCTATGAAACTAAAATTTACCTGGAGTTTCTTAGAGGCCTGTCCCAAAATACTAGTCCTGGAACCAGCTACATCTTGGTTTCAGTCTCGGATCTTTACTCCACATGCACTCCAGACTGGACATGACCTGAACAACCAGCATTTGTCCTCAAGCCAGCCTTTGATGTTCATATATGTAGAATAAACCCAGATAGCAGAGCAGACTGCTCTGGTGACTGCTGCTACACTTTCAAGATAATTCTGATTATGATACTTGATTTAGTGCTTCTTGTTGGAATCAGAGAGATATTCTGATTATGAACAAGCACTAAACAGCTGTGGCACTAAAAGAGATGGGCAGACACAGCAGGCAGAACCAACACATGGTGCTTGATGTAATTCTCTAAGATTGTTCTTGATACATGCTTTAGTGTCATTTACTTCAAGAAGGTCATTCTAAACAACACTATTTAAAAAACTGTACAGAATTAAGTAACAATCATACTGATATTTTTGGAGTTCCTCATTTCTTGAAGAACAAGTTGTCATGTTATTTTAATTTCATCACAAGTACAACCAGTAAGTAAACATAAAAAATTTCCCCTTAAACAATATATTAATTTGTGCTCAAATTTCCAAAGCTTGTGGATTTTCACTTTGCTTATTTAAAGCTTGTCCGACTTTCACAAAGTACTGGATTGCCAGTCACAGGAAAAATACACTACAAATGTTAAAAAATATTAATTTCTAAATATTTTGAATGCCAAGAGGGAAATGAATAATGAAACAAAGAAAGTGTGTTTCTTGAACATGACTTATATTAGGCTTACACCCACACTTCCCTTAAATAACTCCTAGAGTGGAACTCTAGCTATTTACTTTGCATATCTTTCAGCCCACACTAATAGTTCTTGGGACCCATACAGTCCTACCATTTGAGGATGTGAGGTGACTTTACAAATATGATCAGATCATAAAGAGTAGATAGGTTTCATGATCTCCATTTCAGACATGTGGGTTCTGAGGCACAGAAGTTTAAGTGACATTCCCAAGGACACAGAGGAAGACAGTGAGAGAGATGAGAAGCCCAGAGTTCCTGACCTTTCTGTCCTGCTCACTAATCACAAAACCGCATGTCTTCTGCATACTTCAGAGATTTTTCCATTGCTGCTGAGGAACTGAATGTTCAGACGCATCCGTGTACTCGATTCTTTCATCAAAATTCCCTGTGTAGAAAGTATAATCTAACAAAGTTTTTAAGAGAAACAATGAAAGGCCAGAATCAAACTTTTGCCACTTTAGCCTTAGGAAATTCAAGAGCATGGTTCTTCTGAGTGGGTGGCTGACAGGTACTTGTCAAAGCAGCAGGTGTCCTTCTCTTTTGCAACAGCCCAGAGCATGCACCTGAGAGAAGTAAAGATTTGTTATGGCTGAGAGTCCTGGGCACTAGCACTAATTTTCTTGCTGAGCATAGATGCCAGCTAGACTGTGCACCCTTCAGTGATTACAGAAGTGCCAGAGCTGATGTATCTTTTGACAAGTCACAAAGCCTCCTGGGAATCAGTTCATAAAATCTATGAAGCCCTCTCCATCCCCTGATTAACACAAGCAGTCAGATTGTGAAATCCTTTCCATAAATTTAAAATATATTTTAAAACTCCTTATCCTTTTTCAGTTTGGCTAGAAAGATGATCCTGAACTTCATAATTTTAATAGGTCTCTTTAATTTCTTCATGGCAGTCACTCTTATTAACCTAGAACACTGTGAAAATGCTTGAGCTAATTTTAAATGAGGAGTCTTTGGAGTAGTCTTGCTGGGCAGCAAGGCTCAGCAAGGGGGTCTCCTAATATCTAACACAAACCTCCTGACACAACTTCATGGCCATTCCCTCAGGTCCTGTCACTGGTCATCAGAGAGAAGAGATTGGTGCCTGCCCCACTGCTTTTTCTCCTGAGGAATCTCCCATTGAGCTTCCATTAGTGGCAGGAGATCTAATGAGTGGCATTAGTGGCAGGAGTCACATTGTCTAGATTAATTCAATCTGAAAGGAATCCATCTGATGCTTTCTACAACCATTTTGCAAGGTGAAGCAATCAGATCTGGAGATGTGCTTCAAAATCAATCTGAATCCAAACACTGATGTTAAGGCACTTTTGCTTTCTTAGGCTGAACAGGCTACATGCATCTGTGTGTTGCTGCAAATAAAAACCACCCTTGCCATGCTCTGAATAGAAGAGATCTGACCCAGCTGTGGTATGGGCGTGCTGTGATCTGACTATTGTACCCTTAAGGAGAGCTTAAGTCTGCCTCTATCTTCTCACTTTGTCTTGTTCTCACTCTCTTATAAAATGAAACACTGAAAAACTGGGAGCAATTTTCCTGGCCTGTACCAAGTTTAATATGTGTTTTTGGAACAGGAATAAACAGAAATGGACATGCTCCTCCAGATGTGGCTAGTCTTCGGAGCCTGTCATTTAGATTCTGCAAATGTTGGTAGGCATCACTGCATCAGTTACAGACAGTTCACATTTCAAGGCTATTTCAGCAATTGTAAAAGAGAGAAATTTAGCCATCAGCTACAAATAAGGCAAGCAGACAGTGCAGACCCAAAATAAAAGAATTGCAGCATTCTGTACCACAGCTCACCAGCCTGCTCTGACCAGCACCCAGGCAAAATTATATGTATAGTCTGAACTGATCCGTAGTCAAGATCATATGAAATAGCCAGGATATATTTTCTATGAGCTATAACTATTCATCTTAAAGATGGTACAGAGGGTAAAAAAAAAGCACAATGGGATAAGCATAAGGATCTGATGTTATTTCCTCTAAAAGGTATTACTGGGCCAGATTTTCTCCTCAGCTTCTCAGATCTCAACACTTCTGCAGTTCAAAATGGAAAATTAATTGACAAGCCACTCAGGACTATGATGGGGCAATTAGGCTGATGAAAATGAATATGATAGAATTGCACATTTTCATCAAATATCTGTTGTCTAATGGACAACATAACCCCTCCTGTCCACACAACCCAGTATTTTGCCTTTTTTATGCACCCTAGGCAGAAAACTTAACTATCAGTGGGAACAAATATGCCTAGTTGAGAGATAAAAGATTGAAAGGACAAAGAATAATGGAAAAACTTCTATTTTTGACAGCTATACATCTTAAATACATAAAAGACTTAAAAGTTGGAAGGCAGCAGACTTCCAAACACTTCACAGTTGCTGTCATTGGGTGCTTTTTGTCAGAAATATGATTCTGACTGACATTTGTGGGAGTAGCATTCACAGGGAGGATTGTACTGAACAGTAGCTTGAATTTGGCATATCTATATTGAACCATACAGCACACTATAGATATTCCTAAGCTGGTTTCTCATCTGTTTTCAGGGTAATGTTGTGTCTTAGATAATTAGCCATACTAAGGGGCAGAGTTATTTTGCCAGGATCCTGTGCTAAGTAAACATAGTTCTTTTGCCTCTAGCACCTGAGCTAGGATGTCAGTATCAGGGTTCTTTTGCTTACAGTGGATTTGGGCAACAGCCAAAGGTGTAGTATTGCACTGGCAGGTGTGGACGTGTCCTCAGCTGGTGACACTGCAGAGAATGAAATGCTTATCTGCACCACTTTCTCCAAGTCTTATCTTCCTATTTCTTCTTTCAACATAAGGAGGACCTTTGGTGTACAGATGGTTTTACCTAATTTTAACCTAACTCAAACACTTCAGGTTCAAAAGTTTACTTTCAGTGTAACTGGTTTCGTGTTCTAACAGGAAGAAACTGGGGTAGAAGGCTAAGAAAGAAAAATTTCATATTGAAAAAAAAGAAAAAGAGAAAAGGAAAGAGGGATGAGCAAGGATGATACAGAATTATGAACAACCTTTGAGATGATTCTACATCTACCCAAAGAGATTCTACCTGAAATTCTACAACAACCTGAAAAGAGGTGATCGTGAAGTGGGACGTGGTCTCTTTTCCCAGGTAATAAGTGACAGAACAAGAGAAAACAACCTCAGATTTTTCCAGGGAAGATTTAGGTTGGATATTAAGAAAAAAAAAATATTCTTTGAAAAGTTGGTGAGGCACTGGAACAGACTGTCCAGAGAAGTGGTGAGATGACCATCCCTGGAAGTGCTCAAAAAGCATGTGGGTGTGGCACCTGGGGTTATGGTTTGTTGGTGAATACTGTGGTGCTAGTTTAATATTTGGAATCAATGACCTTGGAGGTCTTTTCCAACCTTAGTCATTCTATGATTCTATGAATAGAATGAGAAAAAAAATAATGGGAAAAATAATACAACAGGTATGGCCACAATCCATATGGCCATGGCAAGGTGCAACCTGGCTTTAAAGAGAGTCTCCTGCTTCTGACTTTTTAAAATACTGTCTTGTGTGTCACTGTGGGGTTTTTCTTTTTTAATTGAGTAATTGAATCATTATGGAAACAAAATAGGGAGACTAGCAACCTGACAGCTCTCAGCAAATAGTTTCAGTGTGTCACAAAAATCACTGCCATTCTTTCTTTGATTTCTAGCTGCCTCTTAGAAACTTTATTCCCACACTGGCGGATGGGGCGAGAGCCCAGGGCTTATATGCTCTGAGCTGGACTGCAGCCAGTGGTATTTAAACTGCACTTGCTCTTTGCCAGATCTGCTGAGAACCCGTGACGACATTTTTGGAAGGGCAAGATGTCTCTCAGAGTTCAGGGAACGGGTGGATTATCTGTCACTGTAAGTGCATATGTGATCTAAATAATTGCCTGACTTCAGTTTGCAGTCTGGGCTGAGGTGCTGCTTCATTGCTCTGATCTCTGAACCAGGGAGTCTGTCTCCAGAGCTTGGCACATACCCTGCTTCTGTTCACCATAGTTTCACAATAATTTTCTGAATTGAAGGGAAGCTCTTAAAAATAAAAAAAAACGTTTAGATGCTTTGTAGTTGTCTGTACCACAAAATGAATGAAACTTCCATGACCTTCTGGGTCTTCTACAAAGACCCTTGAAGCAGGGTTAGCCTGAGGGGTGGGTTAGCTGGTTGGCTGCCCAGCATGCTTAGGACTAGAGTGCACCACTGAAATTCTAGGTTAATGTTTATCCCCAATCAATTAGCGTTTTGGAAAGGCATGAAATTCTGGCTTGCCCTGGGCACTGTTTGACTAAAGGCCAGCCACAGCTGGGAGCCCCAGAAGGTTGCAGATCTTGGCTCTGTGGGAGGCCTGGCTATACAGCGGCAAACAAGCTTTCCTCCAAAGACCCTCAGTGCTCTGTTCAAAAGAATTTTTCATTTTCCACCTGTGGCCATGAAAGAGGGTTGACAGATGGGCTGTTGTAATGGGCTACTGTGTAAATAGCATGCATTTAGCAGAAATGCTTAGGGTGTATATTTACAGAGGACTTACATGGATTTTCACTGTAGATGAGGAAGGCTCCAGAAGAGCCACTGCAGGCCTGCTGCATTAATTCCCTCCACAGAGTAAAGTATTTTCTTTTTCCTCATTATGTTCCTTCAGAAACAAAAAACAGCCACTTAAGGAGGGAGGAAAGGAGTTGCTTTGAAATAACCTTTGGTCTGGATATTCATGGTTACTTTC
The DNA here is from genome assembly GCA_013400435.1 of Pycnonotus jocosus. Taxonomy (NCBI): domain Eukaryota; kingdom Metazoa; phylum Chordata; class Aves; order Passeriformes; family Pycnonotidae; genus Pycnonotus; species Pycnonotus jocosus. Next base: position 947,133 of record VWYP01008646.1, on the reverse strand, counting down.
TAAAAAGCTGGCCTCTCAAACCTCAGATTTCAATGGCATTTGTAGTAATGTACAAACGCTTTGGGTGATTCTACCTCATCTCTGTCCTCCTCATTCCTGTGCAGAATATTCAGGAATAAAATAGACTGGGAAATCTGGAGCAACAGAATGGAGAGGACTGTCAAGTATGCATTAATGGGATAGAATAAAAGATAAAAAAAATGTGTGCAGGTGAACTATAAAACTGGCTGCAGAGGGTTAGGAACCTGAGATTTGGAAGTGAAATCTGAAAAACAACAGAGAAAATTGGGATAAAGACAAGACGAGAGGAAAAAAATGTATTATTTCAACAAAGCAGTGAGGAGCTGGCAGAAAGAAGATGATCCCAAATAAAAATGGACAAAAATAGAGGTGAGCTGGAGTAGCAGCAGTACTGGAAGGACCTGTCTGAAGGACACTAATGAAAAAGCAGGAGAGGTGACGAATGCTGGTCCCTGGGTGACCCGAGGCAGGTGGGGACGGCTGGCCACCCTCTCCACTGCTGGTCTCAGCAGTGTGTCAGCTGGCAGGGCTGGGAGCTGGCAATACAGCACTGACAGGGGGATGAGCAACACATGGTTTTACTGGCAAAGGATAACTGTTCCCAAGGGACTTCAAAAGTTTTGATATATATAGAAGCAGGTCTGGCTCTCAGGCACAAGGCCAGCAAGTGAGAAGAGAGCCAGTACACATGTCCTTGTTAGTACTCCTTTCAAATGGGGACCCAGCCTCTGTGAAAACTCCCACCCTCAGGTCTGCCTGGAGCAGCTCCTGATTGCCATCAAGCAAGTTCAGTGTCAGGCCACCAGAGATAAAAGCACCCCTCAACTTTCTCCAAATCCTGCATTAAGCCCACGTTTCTGTTCCCAGCTCAAGATTATGTGCTCTGTCTGGCAGTGCAGAACGATCACAGCCAACCAGGCGGCACCATGACAGTCCACAGGGATATTTTTGGAGGGTGGGAAAGTTTGCTGGAATCTATGCCAAATACCAATGGGTTCAGCCAGCAGGGAAATTTAGTGCCACTCATCTCAGGTGCGTCAACTTTTCCAAGCCTTCACTGCTGGTGTTTAGCACAGCAAAGAGTTGTTCCTGTGAGAAATATTTAGAGGGTGTGTTAATGTCCTTCTGGTGCTGTTCTCTGTGCTTACAGCAGCAGCAGCCCTTTATTCTGGGAAGATGGTAAAAGCCATGATTTATGGAGAAGATCCCCCTTTCTGTCCCCAGACACAGAAGTCGTGTGAACTAATGGAGTGTTGAACAGGTTTTGACTGGATGGAGGATGAGTTATCTCTTGGAACTGCCATCAAATTAGCAGAGAATCAGGATATCCAAGTCCTGTAGAGGAAGATTGGCCTAAGGAAAAGGTCATCTTTGGCTGATGTCTCAAGACTAGGCCTAAGGTTGTCTTCCTGGGCACTTGATTGCAGTTGCATTGCTGCTCCCAAATGAGAGAATAGTGTACCTATTAAAGACAGCTGTACTTCCATACCATTCAGTGAGCAATTTGTGCCTTCCAAACACACACAAAAAAGTGCAGTTTTGTTGTTAATTTTTCTTTTCCAATTCCAGTCAATTGTTAACAATCATGTTGTCATTTTTTAAAGAGTTGGCACTAAAACTTCATTCATTCCACACAGAAAGAACTACCACCAACTTATTACAAAACCCGTGATTATCTCACAAAGTCATATCCTTGACATCTGTTAAGTAAAGGTTTATTTTACACTTCAAAAGTCAATCTGCACAGCTGACTAAACTTCTTCAGTAAAGTCTGCTCCTGTGAAATATTTGGGAAAATAAGAGTTGATTTAAGGAAATATTTGTTTTTGTTCAAAAATGAGTCACCTTTTTCTTTTTGTTATATATAGGAAAACACGACCTTCTTTTAGAATTGAAGAAAAGAGTGGAAGAAAGATGAAGCATTTCCTATGCACTTTGATTTTATCAGAACACAACAATGACAGTTGAATCAGTTCATTGTACATTTAATTTTAAGCTCTACATTCTTATGTTTTTAGTTATAACATAATGCAGTGTTGATGGGGATCAAGTTAGGCTCCTAGATTATTTGCAGAGAAAGTTCTTGAAAGTACTTGATTCAGGTAATCTGTGATTTGCAATCAAGTCTATGCTGCATGGCACTTTGGGTTTGGCTGTCAGGCTTGGTAATGTCATTAACCCAGGTGCCACAAAGTAATGTGCATCATTATAGGCTTTGGAAAGGATCCTTAGAAACACAAAAGTGACCTTAAATATCATCTAGTTCCACCCCCCTGCCATAGGGGTGGAACTAGATTATTCCAGATTCTGCCCCAGATTATTCTGTCCCATCCAGCCTCATCTTGAACAAGTCCGAGGATGGGGAGTCCACATACTCTCTGGACAACATATTCAAGTTTCCCATCACCCTCATAGTAAAGAATTTCTTCCTAATATTTAATCTAAACCTACTCTCTTTCAGCTTAAAGCCATTCCTCCTTGTTTTATGTCTATATAGCCTTGTGCAAAGCCCCTCTCCAGCCTTCCTGTAAGCCTCTTTTATGTACTGGAAGGCTGCTATAGGGTCTCCCTGAAATCTTTAAGCTTTTCCAGCAGCTGATCCCAACCTATTTATTTCTCTTTATCCCTAGCTCTGGTCATGCATGTGTGGTACTTACTGGACAGTCTTGGTATGATTGAGAACAATGATAACTGCTGCTGTAGACAACTCAGATATTTTTTACCATCTCAGAACACACCTCTACAATACAATGAAATATGTACATGAGTCCTTTTTTTGCTCCAGATTGTACCTTTTTGACAACCTCAGCCACACAGTATAGTTTTTAAAGCAAAGAAAAATCAACTCCTGAACTAAAGAAATAGACATTATTTGGGAATTCACAATAATTTATTTAATAAAAATTAAAATTAAGCAAAATCAAAAATGTTCATTTCAGTTTCATTCCCCTCTCTCCAAGAAAAAAAAAATAATCATGGGTTCTCTCAGAATGCAGGTGACCTGAAGAATTAACATTCCAGATGTCTCTCATCTGTGCAGTCACTCTCTATGGTCACCTGTTGCAAGCCAGGAAAGGAATCAATTTACCAGTCACTGGCCAGCAGTCAGAGCAGATACATTTCTGATGATCACTGAGATAACACAAGGATACAGAAAATTCAGTTAATACATGGCTGTCTTCGATACAAAGAAATTTTGATTGGTAGCCAGGTAGTCTTGGACCTTATCTCATGCCTTCAGGTCAGCTTTGGGTCAATGATATTGATAATGAATTGGAGCTTAGTAAAGTACATTACATCTGGCACAAATAAGCACAGCTCATCAGTGGAGTTAAGCCCTGAAAAGAACATTTTCTTGGGATTATGCTGGTAGGGTCAAGGGGAAAATACAGGGAAGGCATGTGTGACAGAAAAGAGAGCCACGCTTCATATATCTTGCTGGAGTTGCAAGGTGAATTCTAAAGGGAAGATTTTGAATTTCTGTGAAAAAAACCCAAGATTTTATTTTGCTTCAGCCCAGACACAACCGACTGGAGCGTAACTAGGAGTGTTAGGTGGGATTGGTCATTGCAGGTACTTAGATCTACAAATTAGCTCCACAACTCTTCCAGTAGTTGCTCCTTAAACCTGAAATATATCTATTATTTCAAGAGCAGGATTCATTTTGCCTTAACAGAGCCATTAAAAGCAAGGCACCTAATCTGAGGGGGTTGTTCATGCTCCTTCTATTGTCACTGGAGCAAACCAGGTTCATTTATACCAGGTACGGGGCAAAGTGTCATTTATACAATAGATGTAATGACTTGCTCTCTCACAGAATACATTTCTTCAGGGCATTACAGAGCGATCCTATACTTATATTAAACAGGTTGCATGTTAGTCACTTCAAACCTGGTGAGATAAAACCTCTTTGGTTCTCTTGAATTCCCACTCTAGGAAGACTTGCAAAACTGTTCAAGACCTGTCCCTGGCCTAAACCTTGCCATAACTCACATGGATTCTCCCATCAGTATCAGTATCTTCTAGAGCAAACCTAGCAGCTGATCTGCTGCTAGGAATAATAAAACCAGGAAACAGGAATAGAGCTAATGACTTTTTTTCATCAGGACACCAATCCAGGAGAGAAGTTCAGCTTCTCCCTAGGTCAACAGGATCTGAGCCTTGATCTCCTGTCTCCAGGAGTGTGTGTTTGCCCCTAACATGAGTGGGACGGAGTGGACACTATCATTCTCCCATCCCAAAGCTCCTCTGCTTTATAGGAGCAATTTAAACGTTCCCTGAGAAAGACAGAAAGCAAGTACCAAGTAAAAGAGGTTGATTTAGGGTATTTATCACAATGTTTTACTATTATACATTTCTGTGAGCAGTTTAAACCCTGGGATTTAGAGTCAGATTGTTCTTTTTCATTTTGTTATTTAAATGGGTCACATAAAATGGAAGAACTTCAGCATGAGGGAACAAAAATAACACTTCACAAACCTCTAAAGCCCTTCTTAACGAATATAGTGCCTTAGGTAGTTAGAATAACAGGGTTTAAATTAATTAGACAGAGAAGGGAGTTGAACTCAGAATACCAGTCTCTAAATGACTGCTCCAGCCCCTGGAAGTTCTGGAAAATAGGGGTGAGGAATAATAGCATTTCCTTCTCCAGATGATTTTTCAAAGAATCCATTATAGAAACAGCTCTTTACTTAGTTTTTGGAGAGAAATCAGCACAGCAATGAGAGGAATGTGTGCCCAGATCTGGGGATCAAGGAGAGAGGGTGTGGAACTCAGGCCTTTATCATCATTTCTTAAAAAACTGCAGTTAAGCAGACCACATTGTTTTAGGTAGAACTTCTTACAGGATCATCCATTACAATGCTTTGACTTCATAGTAATAAAGTCTAGTACATAGTAATAGTACACAGTACATAACAATAAGTATATATAAATAATTTATACACAGCATAAATTAAAGACTAGTGGTTACAGTGGTCTAAAGTGCAGTGCTCTTATTGATCTAATCTTAGGTTTGCAGAAAGCCAGGAAAACCTCGATAGTATTTTTGCATCAACTTATTTTGAATTTGATTTTATGGTCAAAGTTTTACCCTAGAATCCATGAGAGATTTCTGTCCACACTCATTTGATCTGAACTTTGGGTATTTTGACTACATTTCATGTTTTTTTCACTTCTGTCCATTGCAGTTCAACTCCCCAATGTTGGTTATAATTCTGTTTCCCTCATGAAGTTTTGGGAGTAAAGTGTTTTATAATAAATGATGTGAATTTTCCATACCTACTAGTAAAGTATTAGCACTGGGACATAGGCACTGTGTAAATCCAAGTGTTTGGGGTTTAATGTATCCTTTTGTATACTGACCTATGTTATCCTTATTTAGTGTATTTTTGAAACAAACACGGTCACATAGGCTGTGGATCAATGAGCTCTTCTTGCATCAGAAGATTGATTTTCTGGAAGCCTAAGGCTCAAACATGACTACCTGCTTAGTTTAATTTTCTGTGTAGTGTTGGCACTCTTATCCCACTCATTGCACTTGTGTAAGGCAGCCCCTTTGCAGTGGTGGTTGCATTATAGGATATGACAAAAGGCTGAGGGAGGTTTAATATAAGTTAGAATCAAGTTAATATGAAATGACCCACAGAATTTCCACAGGGATAGAATCTAGTCTTTCAACAGCTGATAGAATAATTCCTTATGAAATGATAACATTTGGGACACCACAACTTCCAATAGAGCATAATATATTAAATGTCAATCAACATGAGTTTATGAAAATAGTTCTTGTCAAACCAACCAGATGTGTCTCTCTGATGGGATTACAAACTGGGTTAATAAAGGTAAATAACATTGATATACTATACATAGATTTATGTCAGGCATTCATCTGAGTACCCAGCAATCATTTCTTTAAGAAACTCTAATGGCTAAAAATCAACACAGAACACATTAAGTTTATTAGAACTGACTAACTGTTAGGTCTCCAAACATAAACAGGGAATCTTAACTGAACAAATATGGTGATTGTGATGCTTGGACTCGTGAGGAGAAGTTGAGCTGTTATGTCTTTATATTTTGTGGGGTTGTGACAACATTAATATGGTCAGTTCTGGGGTTCACCATCTTATGCAGTTGCCTGCAAACTTGGGAGGGGAGTTGAGCAATCTGGAGAAGTACAGGAATGGTTAGAGAACAAGAAAACAAGAACTGCAAATTCAATGAGTTCAATATGTTTAGTTTATCAAAGGAAAGGTTAACAGATGACATCATCACAGTTTATAAGTATCTCCAGGGAGAAAATACATTTGATAATTAGGGGTTCTTCAGTTCAAGAGACAAAGACATAACAAAATGTGGTAGATGGATGCTGAAGCTGGAAAAATTCCAATTTAAAGGCATTAGTTTTATGAAGAGGATGATTAACCTCTGGAACAATTTAACAAGGCTTACAGCAAAACTCTATCTCTGGAAATCTGTAACTCAGAACAGGATGTCTTTTAGAAAGATTGGGTTAGATTAGCACAGTAGTTCCTCACAGTTTTATAATCTAAGAAATACTTGGGTGACTTATCTATTCAGCCTGCTTATGTTTAAATGGAATTTCCCATTTATATCTTCACTATTTTGTACTGACTCAAAAGTGGTAGCATGGACCAAAACTCCTCTTTCAGATGAGAATGTGTTTATATGCTGGGGCACTTTGTGGGCTGCCATAAAACTTAAACTACTTCTTTAAAGTAGTTCGGAATGAAATACAGTCTCTGGCAGGAGCAGGATGTACACAGCTGTAGCATGTGTGCCTGTCATGTCATACCCCTAGCAAACATTCAGATCCTGGCATGCCTTTTCTTAACATAAATAGTTTAGAATACGTGCTCACACTCTGAGAGAGAAAAAAATTGCTCATTCTACTGCAGCAGCCCTGACCAATGGGTGTTTAATGCTCTCCTTAGAGAAGCTGTCTCAGTAAGACAACTCTACTGGCTCGGTCTATCATTTAACAGCTCTCAGGAGCAGCTCAATGGCCTGGTCACAATTTGGATGAAAGCTGCCCAAAGATAATACCAGACTGTGTGCCATGTGATGAGAGTATACAATCTCTGTCTCTGAGAAGAATGGGACTTAAGGGTGTATTTTAATCACAGAGCCACAGAATCTTGCATATGTTTGCTGGCTAAGGCAATGAGGTTGGAGAGGACCCTTGTAGGTGCTTCTCTTGTGGCAGGGCTGTTGGCAGCTCTGACACACAGAAGGGAGGGAAGGGAGCCTGATCCAGCCAGCTGGCAGTGTTCATTCCCACAGCCTCACACCTGAATGCTCCAACCTCTGCTTTGTTAGCTATATTTCTACCATTCTTAAAGCTGTCAAGTATTTAAAAAGAAAACATGTGTATTGCATTTTTTCTGGCCTTTTGACCATATTCTATTTTACATAATTGCATTTTCCTTCTGCATTCTTCTTTGAGTTTCAGTTGGTTTCAATATTTCTTCATATTTGTTTCCTTATAATACACAACTACAACATGTAGAAAAAGCCCGTTGATATTTTTTAAAAAAAAGGATTAGCCATTATATGAATTATTAGGGTAACTGTGGTTTCTCCAGGACATAAATCAATCCACATTCTTCAGGATATAAATCATGCACTAAATGGCTGAGACTTAAAGGAAAAACTTCCCTCCTGAATATGTTGTTGCATAATTGCCTATTATGGAAGTTTTACATCTTCCTCTGAAGCATCTGGTACTGGTACCATTAGTTTGATCTGGAATGATAATTCCTGTGTTCCTTTGTGGAGCATTCCTATGACACTTTAGCAGCTGCTTGATTCCATCTCGTACAGGGCAGCCAGATGTCCCACAGCTTTGAGGTTATCCCACTTTTCAGCATCCTATTCTGCTTCCTTTGCTTGCCTTAAGGAAGGTCAGCTAACCTTGTATTTGGACACACTATCTAATGCCTTTCACATTTGGAAATAAAGCTACCCAAAATGTGATTGCAGTGCAGGAGGAAACTCGTCACAGTCAGGGAATTTTTAGAAATCTGGCACTCAGAAAGACAGAGAAAATGTATTGCTCTCCAACTAATTCCATATTCTGTTTTATGTCTTTCTTACTACAAGCAGAGTTATGTGTTGTAAATCACAATCATGGCAACAGTGATCACTATAATTAATTTTGTATAATGTTTTCCATCCCAGACCTTTGTTTTCAGTAGTTCATAAATTTCTAAATCTTTTACCTATTGATTTTGATCAAGGGAAGGAAATGAAAAAAACAAACCAAACAAAAACCCCAAAGAAAGCAACCTATTTTTTTTTTCTCTGTTACTAAACAATGTTAGTCACTGTTTTCAAGTGCTGCTCAAATAGTTGTGGGCAAACAGCTACCACTGAGATTGTTGTAACCATTTGGGAGTAGGCTTTTATTTTTTGAGTCTTGGAGCTCATGCTGGAAATGCTTAGCAGAGGACAAGTGTTGATAAGTGAAGAAAAATTGCACATATTTTTCGTGATTACTATCTTGGTTGACCTAGGATGTGTGATATGACCTGGGGAGTCATCCTGAGAAATTATCCAAAGGTTTAACCAAGGTATTTAAACTTTAGTTCTAATAAATGAGTTACCATCTTATACATTATTTAACTATTTCTGGACACAAACAGGGAGGACAGACTGAAGGCAGGGTCTGAAACAGCAGATGTCTACTTCTGAATTAATTTTCCAAAATTCTTTACAGTTAGTGGTGATATGATCAATATGCTCATTGAAATTCTTTCTACAATGTAGGTATGCAAAAGATATTTTATGAATTGTTTCCTAAAAATGGCCATCTTTGTTGGCTGAAGGGAGATTGGAATTAAGAGCTTTGGTTTCTATATTAGGATGCCCAATGTTTAAAAATATGCTCCAACCATACTCATTTTAATCCACATTTCTTTTATTTTCTTCCTCATAAGATTTCTTCATTAACATTTCTACAGTGTTTGGTTAGTGGCTTACTTTTTTTTTTTTTTTTTTTTTTTTTTTTCTGGAGTCTCTTATGGCAGTGATGAATCCAAGTAGGATAACATTTACCTGTCGTTCTTTTCCCTATTCTTTGTCTTATTCATCATTTGGGACACTGTGTACAGTGGCCATGAAAATTTATATATGTTGAATGTTGCATTTAAAGTTGATATTTGAATTAGGGAAAAGCTTTAAATAGGCTAAGATTGTCCATTCACCTCAGCATTGGGGCAATGGAAGAATAAGCTGCCATATTCCTGCCTTCCCATTTAAAAATAGTCCAGTATAAAAAATTGCAGGTCATGTTCCTGACCCAGGTCACTGTGTCACCTCAGCCCAGGTCATGGATAGCTATACTACCTGTGCTGAGGATGTGCAGCAGGTACCAGCTGGTTAAACCAGCACTGCCTTGGAGAAAAATGTCCAAAATTACCTGAAAAAGAAAGTAGGCAGTAATATAAGAAAATATGCTGATGGCACAAAGTTATTCAGGCCTGCAGGACAAGGGCAGACTGTGAAGTATTTCAAAGACTGAGTGACTGGGCAATAAAATGATAGATGAAATGCAATGTAGATATATGTAAAGTGATGCACATAAGGAACAGAAATCCCAGCTCTACTTACAGAATGGTCTCTGGGGTGCATTAGGATTTTAAAGGTCCACAAAAGGGCAACAAGACTGTTTCCCTTTTTTCAGAAATGTTTTCTGCATGAACAGCAGCTTCATAGGCTCAGCCTTGAAAAGAAACTTAGGGATGGTCTGGTGGAACTCAATATAATTGTGACATGAAGATCATCAGTGCATTTTCTTTGCCAAAAATGAGAGCTGAGGCCATCATGTTCAGACATAAGGGGCAGGTTCAGAACTAACTGAAGAGGATGGTTCTCCATATGACAAGTGATGGACCTGTGGGAGAGCTTGCTGGATGACACTGCGCATAAAATTTGCATGATATCAACAGGCAACTGGACAAATACACTCAAGAATTGCCCTCTGGAGATGACTAAATAGGAAAATGTCATCAAGATAAGGAATCCTTGAGCTGAAAATAGTAGCAGTCTGAATATGCAAAGGACTACATACGCTTGCTCCTCCCTCAGATTTTTGCCTGTGGTACTGATGGACACAAGATACTCAGCAAGGTGGAGTGTTGGCCTGAGTCAGAACAGCTGACTATGGCCTTGTGAGTAGGAATTTTCCCTTTTGTGGTGTTTTTGCAGAAGTCATTCTGCTGGCTGTCATACAAATATGGAGTCAAGAGATAATCCTCATCCCAAAAATCTTATCTTAATGGCAAGATATAACCTGTAGGGGTACATGGGAAGAAGCCTAACCAAGAAACCAGTTCAGCAGGATTTTCCACTTTACCTTTACCATGTATGAATGTATGAACAGGAGCCAGAAGATAAATATGTGTTAGTGGCTGTGTTTTGTTGAAGAGTTCTTAATGAATTTATTATTTCTAAGTTTTTTACTCCATTCTTAACAACCCTATGAAGAATTTCATGCTTCAAAAAGTTTGTTGATAAGTTTGGGATGAGATGAAAAAGCATTCTAATGAAAGGCAAGTATGTGTGTTTTTAGGAGATACACCACCTCCAATTATGCAGTAAGACTCTCTCTGTATTATTTTCAGAAACACCATATTCTGGCAGAAATAAACTGTGAAAATCATTCAAACCCAATGATGCTAGACTAAAGATTTCTAGGTAGATCAATGTATGTGATCTAGTGTATGCCATATATGATGTCATATAATTAACAAGGAATGCAAAAATGTATTCCTGTGCTAATATTCCTGTACGACTATAAGAATGTCTGTGTGAGTTGATCTGTTTGCATATATTTAGGTATTATTTTTATACTAACAGAGAATGCATGTGTGAGCACTCATGTCTTCCTACATATGGCTGAGCTATACCATTTTTTTCTCTAAAATTCAATTTAGCTTCTGCTTCCTTCATATACATGTTTTTTGTGTTTTATTTTTGGAAAAAATAAAAGGCAAAAAATCTTTTCTTCTATTCAAGTCATATACAATTTACTTTCCAGGACACTATGGTAAAAATAATTAGCCATATAATTTCATGCAACTTAAAACCCCCAACATTAAAATAAACATGCAAGAAACTGAATGGGGAAGGAAAACAGTACTGCAACTTTTGTCCTCTGATCAGCATTTTTTTCTGTTCAAGACTTCCTGAGTGGTAAAATAGCTCAGCCACCCATGCAGTTAAGTCAGAGGGCAGAAAATTTTTATATTACTCAGATTTCCTCAAGGGGATGACCACGCTGTGACCTCTTTGCATTCTGCAAAGCTCTGTGACTCAGAGACATTATGATGCTTCTATTTTAAAGAGTTTCTCCAGTGAACACTTAGGCTTTCCTCTGTGACACTTTTCAACTCGAGGTGGGTAAAAGCATCTTGCCAGATCTGGTAACCTCAGGTCATTCCTGGACTCCCAGCATTAACATTTCATTAGCTGGAATAGTTTATGCTGCTCTCCAAACTGAGCTTTACTTATGTGACTTGACGTACTTGAGCAGCCCCACTCATTTCAAGCTCTGATGTAAATGAATGACTCCACTTACAGAGCCATCCCATCTGGTTTTTTTCCTAGTGCAAGGCTGGTAAGCCTTTTTTAATTAATCTAAAAAAAAAAAGAAATTCCTTTAAGGCTTGTGAAACAGCAACGTGTTCCTGTTAGGGGAAAAAAAAAAAAAAAAAGGAAAGAAAAAGAAAAAGGCAAGGAAAAAAAGATAGCTCCATAGCCAGATATAGGCTTCAGATATATTAAACAAAACCCAAAACAACAAAACAAAAAATGAAGTAGGTAAGCTAACTTACCTTAAATTTATTCTCATTTCCAGGACCAAATATTAAAGCATCCTAGGATTAAAATAATAAATAAACAAATGTAAATGTGAATTTCAAGCTGAGATTTCCTTGTGACAAGTGCTGTAAGTTAAAATGAACAATTTTTCAGTATTGTCCTGATGTACTTCATTCTGTTGCCTTCTATTTTCACGGGTTTGTTACTTAACAAACATAGTTATACACATTAAAGAGAGCATTTTGAAATATACAGCAGATTTTTCTTGTAATCATGTGTATCCAAAATGTGAGTAGCAGAAGAAACCATTCCCATAGTTTAAGAAGCAGGACAATTAATACAGCTTTTGCAGCTTGATGACATATATTAAAGTGGTGAGGGAACAGTTTATGAGGAAATTAAAGTAGGTACTGTACACCGTATATGAATAAAATGAGAAATATTTGATCAATCAGCTCATTGTGACACTTTTTCCTGCTTTGCATGGCTGCTTTACTGCTGATTGCATTGTAGCTTGGCACAAGGAGCTGGAAAGGGAAACAAGAAACACTTAATACTTGTAGAAAAATAAGTGAGAGAGGAGAAGCAAGAAATAACCTGAGTAATGCCTTGCAACTTGCATGCCCCAAAAGCTGTGGTCATGTGGGAGACAGGTACTATCCCACTGTTTTTCCTACACTCCAAAGAGCATTAAGCAAGCTGGGAGCCAAGGTGAGACCACACATGTAATTCACAGATCTTGTACAGGCTGCACATGTATTTTCTTCTGACTTCCCTGCCAACTTCTATTCCTTTGGGCTTTGTGGACCAGGGAGTGCACAAACATAGAGAGGCAACAGTGCAAATGTCATTAAAGCAAAGGAAGAAATTTCACCATCCCATACTCTAAAACTATGTGATCCTTCCATATTATTATGGCTTATTTGTTGTAATATGCAAGAGCTAAGTACAATCTCTAGCATTTCTTAGACACATTACAGATTTTAAATAAAAAGTGAAGGAAATCTAGACCATGCCATTGAGTATCTCACCAAAACACAGGTAAGAAGAGACATTTATGGGTAGTTATTCAATAACATTGGTAAAATGCTTCGTCATATAAAACACCAATTCATTTGCCCATACAAAGATATCCAGTTCAATCTTATGCAACTCAGAATATGCTGGACACCAGTGCAGTTATGGCACAGGACCTAGGACAGACCTACAGCTTTCTACAGAGGCATTTGGAGGCCACACAGGATACTGGGCATTTCTAACATCATCCATTGATTGCCCTTCATGTGTCTTTCAGAGGCTCATCCTCTGGTCTCCCACCACTGTCAGTCATATCTGTTGTTCCAGGTGACTTAGTAGAGATGAATTTTCCCTCTTTCCATCAAGGGACCCTAGATGATTAAGTAGAATAGTCCCTGACATGGTAAAAGGTAAGGGATATCAATCTTGCTCCCTGTGTTAGAATATTATTCCAGCAGTGTTGCCAACCCTGTGCATGAGTTTGTCTCTCTGCAGTACAGCTCAGCCATCAGTCACCCCATCAGACCATGGTTATACCACTGCTCCAAATACCTGAACAGACAGGGAGCAGACACAGCTTCTGCTCTGCTTGTGGCTTTCACAGGTAACTGCAAACATTGAGAGGGGAGAGGATCTGGTCCTGACACCCTTTCTGGGGCTGTCCAAAAGTAAAGTCAGGTTTCTCAAGCTAAACTTCAAAACTGGTTGATTAATTTATTTTGGTACTTACACAGGCATGCGGTTTCAGACTGAACAAATGCAGATATGCCTCAGTTTATTGCCAATGAACATGACTGAAAAATACCTAGAGACTTAAGACAGGGAAGACAATCATTTCAAGAGAATATGTTTTCCAGTCAGCTTTCATGGTGAAGCAGAGAAAGAAAACACTACACAACGTTTCTGGAGAGGAAAATCACAGATTCTGCTGAATTTTCTTTAACTATGACTGATTGAATTATCCATTGCAAACAGTGTTTGTTGCTAATTTGGCCGTTTTGCAGTTCATGAATCATTCTGGAAACAATCCTGATTTCTACAAACACATTTGTTATTTGTAAGTATTCACTGAACAGTTTTATATGAACAGATTTCAGCCTATTTTTTTGTTCTCAAATGGTGTCATCTATTCACTATTTGAAGTGTTTGACTGGTCAACCAAATCACATACTATTGTCTGCATTTCCCGATTAGGTAACTGAGACTTATAAATACAAGTATAATGAGGAGCAAATGATGAATAGCAAATCGGGTATAACAAATATTGCAGCATCTGAAATTTCATATTCAAAATACATAATTAATGTAACTTTTAGGACTTAAACATTTCCCCGAATGCCTGGCAGCTTCCAGAAGATCCGGAAACTGTGAGTAATACCTGTCAGAAATATCAGCAATTATATTGTCCATTTTATTAGCATAACATTCAAAAATCAGGATGTCTATGGGTAAAGAAATATTGAACATAATGGCAAGAGTGCATTTATCTGCATTTATGAATGTGTAGATGTGATTGTACTACTATTTTCCACCAGTAATCTAAATATATTGTGAAGGTAAGACTGTAGGAACCTAGCACATGACACTTTTCAACCAATAACAGGATGTGACTTCTTGGTATATACCAAAATGGAATAGAGGAAATGAGCAGGGACAGGGAATGTGTTTTAAATTGAGATTTGATGAGGCAGAAGAAAACAGTTCCAGATTTAAGGAGCTTCATGAAACATTTTCAACAACCTGTTTTAACGTTGTTTTTAAATCTTTGGTTTCTTTTTTACTTCTTCTATTTTGTTTTTAATGTTTTGTTTATTTTTAATTAAGATATGAATACTGTCTGAATTACTGATCATTTCTTCTCTCTTTAGACATAAAGTTGTCACATATTTATGAATACATCTCTGGCACAGTGAGATTTAATAGCTAACTGACTATTAATGCTACCAGTATTTGTTTTGAAGGAGAAAATTCAAAAACATGTGATGGTTAGTTATCTAGCAATTCTTCATGGTTTAGATACAGAATGTCAATGTACTTAGTGCTGTGACCCAGTGGGCAGGAGGATGTTTTGACTGGAAAAGGAAACTGCAATGGATAACTTGAGCAAGCTCAGTCCCCTCTCTTGAGATCCCCAGGAGGTGAGTGAAAGAGTCTGTCTCTGCTAAATATAACTGAATGCTGTGTATGTAATGCAGATATAAGCAAAACTGCAGTCTGCTATTTCAATCTCTCATCCAGTGTTTGGGTTCTCTTCAGCTTTGGTCAGATCCAATCTTGTGTGAGAGTAAAAATATTTTCTCTAATTATATGAAAGGAAGGCTTGGACACCAACTAAATTTACAAACATTTAAAAAAACTCTTATGCACAAGTATGAAGTACAGTACTGCTGGCCCTATCTGTTGATTAGTTTAAGGCTATCAATTAAAAGCATTGAATAAGATCAAACTTGTATGGCTGTTAACCCTTTTGGCACAACCCCTTAGCCAAATGCCAGCAGCCTTGCTTTCTGTTTCAGGGACAAAGAGAAAGAAAACTTCTTGGATGTGTTCTTCAGTCCCTCTTCATTTTGGAAGGCAGTATACCACAGGGTCTTTCCTGGAGCTCACTAGCTATAAACTGCCACTCTCCTGATAAGAAGTTCCCCAGCCTTTCTTTCTACCAATTCCCATAACAAAACAATCCTTCCTTCATTTTGTTTGGTCATGCCTATGACATCTTCTCTCACTTTGATGGCTTTATATTCACATTTTCTGCTGAAATACCTGTCCCAAATTTGCCATGCCAGCCTTATGTCCCTGCAGTTATAACCAGTCAGCCTCTGAAGCCACAGGTAGCAGTTTTTGATCGAGTCTTGATGTTTCTAGGAATCTCACTAAATGTAGTTTAATTACTTCTTTCCTTGAGGCTGAAGGGTGGGTGTTTAACATGACCATGGCTAAAGCAGTTCAATAATTGTCTGGAGACCAAACAGTCACTCGAGAGCAGTCACTAATTTTTTCCAGGATAACAATATTATTATTTCCTGGCCTTGCCATATGGGTTGCATAGGAATGGGACACACAGCCAATTAACTGCGACAAAGGTTTGACTTAAAGCAATAACGAGAGTGCATTTAGTGCACTTTGGAGCCATGGTTATCATTACTGAATTATAAATATTAATAACAGTTAAACACATTGTCAATGGTGCAGCCATTAAACATCTGCTGCCTCTGTTACAGGCTTTTTAGCTGGAGTGGACTCTTTACTTTGGGGCATGTGGAAGTACATTGATATTTGTGACTTAATGCAACCCAAAGTTCTGATGTCTCCATGATGGCATTTTGACTTCAAAGTGGCTAGCATCACACAGATACTTTTCAGAAGTATCTGTTTTTCCAGACTGTTGATGAGAATTGTTATTCTCAACGGCTGGAGAAGCACTAGAGAGAATCCATTGTTGCTTGCGTTGCAGGCTCAGGGCTTCAGGCACAAGGGCTCTGCCAACAGGAT
Organism: Pycnonotus jocosus; assembly: GCA_013400435.1. NCBI lineage: Eukaryota > Metazoa > Chordata > Aves > Passeriformes > Pycnonotidae > Pycnonotus > Pycnonotus jocosus. The sequence continues at coordinate 930,759 of VWYP01008646.1, read as the reverse complement.
TTGGGCACCAAACTCCCTCCACAGGAATGCAACACTTATCTCCTCCTCATCAATGCATTGTGGCACCATGAGGAATAGTATCTGTGCCTCAGTGTGGCCAACAAATGAGTTCCTTTAATGAAAACAATAATCTGATTTTTTATCTAGTAACACTTTGGAGGATGTGCTTGTCTTCTCTCAAAATCTGATTTTCTTAGCATCCACCAGATGTCCTGAGCAAAAATTGTCAAATATAGATTATTCTGAGACAAATCATTTATTTATAATCTTTCTTTCAGGAGTGAAGACTACAAACATCTTCTTTAATCTCTGAACACATAAATGAACATAAAACTGTGCATAATGCTTAGAAAGTGGAACAGCAAGAAAGAAATTTTACTCTGACAGAGTTTATTTTTAAAAGGGTTTCATTTTGTGCTTTTAACACAGGTAAATGTACCTTGACAATATGCCAAAAAAAGAAATAAAATAATTTCAACTGCCAGATATTTTTCCCAGAATTACTTTGTTCCAAATCTAAGGCCCAGCGGGGAAGAGGTGATTAACTCCCAAGGTCATTTAAGCATCAAACCGTACTTCTGGCAATAAAAAAGCCCTCTTAGAAGGAACATTCTCAAAAGGACACCTCATTCTGAAAGCAGGTGTAATCAGAATTTTGTTAAAGCAGAAAGAGAGCAAGCTGGGAAAGAAAGGAGTAAGGTATCTGCAGCCCTCCAAATTTCATAGGAGGCAGAGAACAAACCAGGCTCCAGGCCATAGGCAAGACATTATGTGAACATATATTGTGTTGAATTGATTTTAAATCCAGAAAGAACAGTCTATTCTGTTGGTCAAGTAAAAAGTTAAGAGGTAGTTTTATTGAAAAAGAAGATGCTATCTTATAGTGAATTCTTAAATTCAGAGGATGAAGTTCTGATAAGATAAGACCAAAGCCCTGGAAACGTTAACTAGAGATGAAATATTTTTAATATGCAGTGGAAACAGCCAGTATAATAACTACCAATTATCAGAACTCAAAACCTCTATTAAGAAAATAATCAAGTGACCATGCAATATTTCTATACTAAGGACTCAAGGAAGTTTTATTGATTTGAATTTAAACTCAGGCATGTTTTTGGATTCAGCTTTGAACCTCACTATAAGTCAATTCTGCCACAAGAACTACATCTTTAGTGAATCAGCAAGGACTTTTGGAGGTAAAGATATTTACACATTTCTAATATCTTAGTTCTTGATTTACATCAAAATCCTATTAGTTGGTTCCCTTGTATATTCAACAAAAAAGAAGAGTAGCATTCAATATGCAATATTCATTCAGAGTGTAATTGAATCAATGGTACTAAATGTACAGATGAATTTAGCCACTATAGGATTATGGACAAAAAACATATTTAGCAGAAGCAATAAAATGACAATTTAACATATTAAAGGGCAAGCAGCAATTTTTCATAAATAAAACAGGGACAAGAACAGATCCCAGCAGAAGCAGAAAGTGGAAATCGCTAAGTAAACTGTCTGGTTAAAGGAGACATCACTACGCAACAACATTGTACACTACCAATTTAGAACTCTGTTGAAGGTGTCACAGTGTAAATGTCAGGTCTAAAAAGAATTTTGCATCATTTGGAAATTCATTGCAGTGATGGTAACCAATTTTACAGTAAATTGATAGAGACTTGTATATGACCCATAGAAGGGTAAGTGTTGGCCATACTTCACTGGAGGTAAATGCCCTGAGAATAGTAGCTTAGACTTTGACTGTTTCCTAAATATGTCTGGTTGCTTCTTACAGTGATTTCTGTTTAGAACATGGGGGCTGAAACAACCTACTCTGAATGAATTTTTGCTTTGCAGTGAATTTTTATTTTAGAAAAAAAGGAAAGATGAATTGAGGATTCTGTCTCCAATTTCCCCCAACCATTCTTGATATCCAGGTAAACTGAGCAACTGTTTAACGTGCACTATGATTTACAGTTCACATTAAAGGTGTCTTTGTACAGCATTTTGCAGGTGCCAACATTTGGAAGCCAAACCCAACAATGTTTTTGGCTAGAAAATAAGAACATACTTCTGTATGTAATGGGTTTGGTGAGCTTTTGGCAGGATGGGATGGTGAACTGCTCCCGTGAGTACACACCCAGGAGGCATGTCACAAACTGCTTGCTGACCTTGCTTTGTCTTGAACTAGAAATTCTTGCACCCTGAGTATCAAGTGGAAAGTTTAAAAAAAAGGAACCACACTCTCACTGTGTTGATAAGAAGCATTACCCTGTGATACTTGCTAAAGGATTTAGTGGCACTAAATTCAGACTAAAACTAGCTTGAGGATAATCTGATAAAGTTAAATTCACTCAATTTATAAACATTTGCATGTTATTTATTCATATCGTTTACATGTGTTTGCCCTGATAACACAAGCCTATGTGAAACAGCTGTCAGCAGCCACCAGAATTTGCTTGTTCACTGCTTTTTGCTGGAAGCCAAAAACAACTGCCCAGGCCCCATGAATACATGCAGTCCATTTATCCCAATTAGAAACTAATTTCAGGCAAGTGCCACTAACCAAGAACAATGTGAAACAGAACAAGAGAAATTATCTACAGCAGTGCAGTAAAAGGAGAAAGAACAAATGAATATTGAGGCATTCCATAGAAAGTGATGCTTTTAATTTTGCAAGTTACAGATAATGTGTTTTTCTGGTACTGTGGTTTGTATTATCTGTGCAGACACATCAGGCTCATATTTTGGGTTGAGTTGGAGCGTTGTTTCTGTGTTTGCAAAACTCAGGTGGGAATCTTGCACGAAAATGCTTTCTCCTCTACCTGCACTCATAAATACTATGGGAATAGCCCTACTCACAGCCTGCTGTCACGCTGACCTCCTGCACTTGGCCAGCAAATCTAAGTCCTAAAGCACTTAAGAGTTTTGGAATCACCCAATGTTTGTTTCCAGTTTGGACTGAGATTCTAGGAAGTGTCTTCCTCAATGGATGGTTCTTACCACTAAGCTAAATCTGAGTGCCTAGACACACCTGATCCATAGTTTGACCAACTGTTATTTCCCTTTTATTGCTTCTTTTTAGTGCGGATTGTAAGTTGTGACACATATTGGAAAGGCCAGGATCACCCAGCCTCCTATGCAGACATGTAAACTAAGTAAATGACAAAGCACAAAATTGACACCTTCCACTGTTTTGTCAACATGCAAACTTCCCTGTCAGGTTAGTAGGAAATCTATATATTTTTCCTTGTCTTTTTTTTCTGAAATTGCTTACAATTTTGAATAAATGTTAGCAGCAGCAGTGTAGAATTATGGTACATCAGACAGAAACAGAGAAAAAGAGTTAAGAGAAGGCTGACAAAGGAAGACTTGCCCCTGGTCACAAAGGATTCGGTTGGAGATTGGATGGGCAGACTAAACACCCCTAAATCCATGGGCTTTGACGGGATGAACCCACAGGGGCTGAGGGGGCTGGAAGATGCTGTTGCTCTGCTGCTCTCCATTATCTTTGAAAAATCATGGAGAAATCCTAACAATTCTGTGATTCTGTGACTTCATTTCACATAGTTTTAAAAATACCTATAAACAAACTTTAATTGATTTTAATTGAAATGCATCACCTTTTCAGGAACACAGGGTCACCCATGTGTGTTGCAATGAAACCATTTGGCACTTTAAATTTTATTATAACACACACTCTAATGTAGCACATAAGTTATTCAAGGTGTAATTTAGGGTAACAGTACTTTTATTAATATTAAAATATGTAGTGAAGGATATTGAAAGTATTGCCAGTCCCCTAACTTGTATATTATTTGGCTTATTCTCTAAATGAAACTTGGTTTTTTGTCAGTCATTTCACTATAGGATAAATGAGAGATTCTAATCTGGAAAAGATGCTGAAGTATAATGAAGGTAAGTACAGCTCTTACTAATTTTTAAAATACTACACTAAGAAATGATAATATAACATATCATGACACCATGAACTAAGTAAATACAATCAAAGAATATGAAAAGAAAGTAAAATTCTATTTTTTCACTTAGTATGATTGTTTTGGAATTCTGTATGTAGAACATTGGCTATTTTTCTGATTTGAAAACAAAAACAACCAGGATCTCAAAAATACATTAAAGATGAATTTCCAAATCTTGATCATGTCCAGAGATAAGTGTACAAATCCTGTTAGAAATAGAGGTTATCCTGGTCAAAACAAAACAAAACAAAATGTTAATAAATTTCCAGTAGCTTTTCAGTGCAAAAACTTGAGAAAAAAAATATTATAGCAAGAAAGATAGCTACCAGTAGACTATCAAAAAAAAAAAAAAAAGATATTAAAGTATTCATGAGACCTTCAAATGGGTGTCCTGCTTCACAAGCATAGTTTGAATTTCAAATAACATGGACAAGTAGATGCTACAGATCACTACACTCTCCTGTCAGTGTAACATGTGATGCTTAGCAATCAGTTCTAGGACTTAAATTTGCAGGAAGAGTTAATTATATACAATAAAACTTAGTAATCCAAATTTGATATTGATGGCCTGAGTGAAACAAACGAGTAAAAATAAAGTTTGACCCCTTTCCTTTCCTTTCCTTTCCTTTCCTTTCCTTTCCTTTCCTTTCCTTTCCTTTCCTTTCCTTTCCTTTCCTTTCCTTTCCTTTCCTTTCCTTTCCT
>VWYP01008646.1:812039-925818 GCA_013400435.1 Pycnonotus jocosus | reverse complement strand
CCTTTCCTTTTTCCTTTCCTTTTTCCTTTTTCCTTTCCTTTTTCCTTTCCTTTCCTTTCCTTTCCTTTCCTTTCCTTTCCTTTCCTTTCCTTTCCTTTCCTTTCCTTTCCTTTCCTTTCCTTTCCTTTCCTTTCTTCTCTCCCTTTCCCTTCCTGTTTTCCACGGCAGTGTGCTTTACAAGCTTTTAGGGTAAGACAACTGGAAAGCAAAGTTAAGGACTTCTGACACAGTAAGTATGCAACAATATATCATTTTTATACAACACTAAATAAATTCACTTGATTATTTCAAAATATACTTTATGTCTTGGAAATAGGAACCTCACATACACATTAGGGCCAAAGCTGGGTTGAAATGAGTTGTGCAATGTCTTTTTTTAATGTTATATAATTATTCATCTATAATGAATGATGTGTATATTCTAAACAATTATGAAGCTCACTACTGACACAGAAATTTCAGATGGCCTGTGTTAAATATGCTTTTTTTTAAATTATGCATTAGGCTTATCCTAAAATCTTGAGCAGTGTCAGAATTAGACTTAAACAAAACTTCATAGAGTCCAAATAGCTTCTCATTGCAAATGATACATTCTGTTTCCTAATTTAGACATAGGATACTAAGGTAAAGATAAAATGATTTTGTTATTTGGTAAAGGAATTGGAAAAAAAGAAGAATTGAAACTGAAGGTACAAGCTCCAGAACCACATTATTATGTTATTCCCAGGGTCAGGAATTAGCATTTCCTCTGTTCTGTTATTCTTCCTCCAGTGTCCTCTAGCCATCAAATCTTGGCTCTGTAACTCCAGACTTCAGGATTCTTTGGTTGTTGTTGTTTGGGTTTGGTTTTTTGTTGTTTTTTTTTTTTTTTTTTTTTTTTTATTTTTTTGGTTTTAAAAAAAAAAAAAAAAAATTTTNGTTTTTTTTTAATGCTTTGGATATCAGAAATACCAAAACATACTTTGATTTTCAGTGCGAAGATTTTGGAGGAGGAAGTTCCTGTTCCATGAAATTGCACAAATACCTTTATTAATTACCTCTTGTTTACACATCAAGGTCACATTGGAGACTGATTTCCTTTACTTTAAAAAGTGTAACATAGGCAGTGTTGATTGTTCAGATATTATTGGCTTCTAAGTTCAATTTCAGACTGAGCGCAGTACTCCAAGCCTCTGCTCTTGTCATGGTGAGTTTATGAACATTTTGCAGTGAGATTTCTGTTAACTCTGAGGCTGTCAAACAGTATTTAAGATAAAACAGCACCTGATCACTGCTGAACATTTGCCTACTTATAAAGAATAAAAGAGGAAACAACAACAACAACAACAAAAATAAAATAATTAACAACTACTTCGTTCCCACACAGCAAAAACTAGCTGTCAACAGATCAGTTCTTTATGCTTGCATATGCTTTTAAAATGATCTTTATTTTCAACAGCTATCCCCATCAGAACATGTTCTACAGTTGTAAATCAGTGCCAGTGAATTAAATTTTGCTCAGGGCATTGTGTACAATTGCAATATGGCTATTAATGCAGGGAAAATAAACAAGGAAAAAATGCTTAACATGACATGAGATCTGACTTATTAACTGATTCAGTATAAATGAATGTCAAGTAAATGACAGCCCCAGGATCCATCCAACACAAAGTTGTTTGAAAAAGCATTTCAACAATGGCTTGGAATATGTTATTCTTTCATTCTGTTGCCTGTGCTTCCAAGTCAGGGAAACATAGCTTCAGCCAAAAAAAAAAAAAAGAAAAAGAAACACACCCCTTCAAGTAAAATATTGCATGAAAGAGAATTTCTATTTCAGAGGGTCAGGTTAAAGGCAGTGATTAACAGAAGAGAATGTCTGACTGAAGGAAAGGAAGACTTCTTCCTAGAAAAGCAATTGCTGAAGATGAGAAGCATAAAAAGCCCATTGCCATGGTGCTGGATGTGTTGTTGTTTCTTTTTGACCTCACCTTGTCCAGTCAAGACGACTAAAAGCCTTACTTTGTTATTTACTAGCTTTTAAGCATATGGTTTTTGACAGTCTTCATTATTCTTTAATAAGTTTCTTTTGTAGTGAAGCTCACCCTTTAGAAACTCAGTTAAGGAATTGAATTGAATGTTTCATCTAGAGCAGGTTCATTTTAATTTATTTAAATATGTAAAGACATTCTGTTTTGTTTTGTGGGTTTTTTTAAATACCTGTGGGCTTGCAGGCAGAGAGGTATAGAGCCTTATCTCTGAGTGAAAATTCAGCTCTCAGTTCCCTGCAAACTTTTCCTTGTTCAAATTAGGGCATCTCAATGCAAGAGCTTGTTAAAGTTTCATGTTATAAGGGATGGGTTTGCCTTGGCAGATTAATTTAACAGCAGGAAAATCTACTTCTGTTTTTCTTAATGCCAAGTTTTAAAGCCTGCTTACTTTGTGGGTGGTGTGATTCAGGAGGAAGCAGGGTAGCCACAGGCATGGGATCAGAGCTTCGTCCTTATGCACATGAGTGGATGTGTGGGTGTGAGAGAAAAGAAGGTATGAGGTTTCTATCCTTCCTCCTTGCACTCAGATCACTCCCTGGGCATCCCGGGGTGCTGTGCAGGTTTGTGACCAAACACACTGTGCCAGTGGGCTTCCCCTCCATTTCTACTGGGCTGGGGAGCCTGAAAAACTTGAAAACAGGCTCCTGGGTTTGAACCAAGAGGAGACAGAGGAAGCCACAGGAGCAGGCAGAAGCCTTATAGTTCTGAGGAGACTGCACAGAGCCCAGAGCAAATTCCAGGGTGCCACACCATGGCTGCAGGATGGTACAGGGGGCTCCCATCCAGCCAGGACAGCACTTGCAGGGAACAGCTGCACAAAGGCCCAAAGGACACACGGGTTCCCAAAGGTGCAATATCACAGCTGCTCACATACACTGCAGGCCTTTTCCCATGCACATCTACTTGGAAAGAGCTGTCAAATTAAAGTGAGCCCTTTTGTATCTGCTGAGGTTAATGGTTAAAGTAATAAAACTCAACAGCGTTTACGACATGAGCTCTGTGGAACCACGGAGCGAGAGTTTGTGGGCTTCTCCCCACTTGGTTTTCATATAGGTGTAATGATCAAAAGAGGTAAGTTAATAATGAGCTAGGGAGTGACACAAACAAACAAACTTCATACACACCAAAAGGAACCACAGCACCTTCACCTAGGACAGGCAAAATCAGCTTTCCTTTGGGCCTGAATGTTGCAGTTTTAACTACTGGTCCAAGTGTATTCTCAGACAACACTTTAAGGTTGCTGCAGGTCTTGCTGACATTTCTGGATGAAATTTCAAATCAGCTCCAGTGTTTTACTGATCAGAATCCACTCAGGGTCATCCCTGTGCTGCTGCCCCCAGTCTGGCCAGTCCTCAAGTCATGTTGCAGCATGGAGATATTCCTATAAACCATAATAACTTAGCTTCACCTTTCCTAAGAGTACCACAGGCAAACACTAGGTAGAGTGTCTGGTCTGACAGTTTAATGAATCCCATTTGGCAATTCTGACCGCTATCAAATTCAAAATCATGAATCTCTACATTGATAGTTTTACCCATGGCACTCAGGAAGAGGACAGAGATGCTTTTCTAGCTCTAAAGACCCAGAGACAGCAAGAAATAAGGCCCAGTGATCTTCAATGTCTAGTACTCTGTTTACTGTAAGGAGAAGCTGTAAGACTCCATTTACAGCTTTGGTAAGAGAAAAGGTCAGAGTCAGAATATAGCCTTCACTGTTCAGCTTAGATCACAATTTTCTGTTGTTTGCCAAAGCAGGATGAGATTGGAACATCTGAGAGTAAAACCTGTCTTCTAGTTGCCTTTTCACACCTGTGACCACATGGATATCTTGCCTTTGCACTCACTTCTCTCTAATTTGTTTTCCCAAGAAGCAGTCTCTTTCTAAAAATATTGATACAGGAGCATGGGGAGGACAGCAGAGAACTGTTCAGTGCCAGCTTCTCCACTAGCCTGCACTGTGAACTGTTTTGGTGCTCACAAGCTGATGTTTTTCTCACCTCTTCCATCTTCTTCTACTTAGTCTAACTCCAGCTCCTGCACCTGCTACTGCAGGATATTTCCATGTAGAGCTTTCCAACATTTCATATGCTGATGAATAGTTGGCTTCTGTTTGCATCAGGAAAAGTCCTCAACTGCTGCTGAATTCACTCTCCAAGTCCAGAGCAGAAGGGACCTTTATTTACCTTAATGGGCTCTGAGGATTAACGCTGCAGACAGTCAGGTGCCTGGTCTCCTCATACTGATTTCTGCCCTTGGTTTCATGACCTCTGGCTGGCAAAGAATTTCTGCTTAAGGTGCATGGATCTGTAAAGCATGATCCTCTTGGCTGACTGCAATATTAAGGAATTCCATAGGAAAATAAACTCTCCTGTCTCTTATAGATACCACTTTTAAAAATCTCTCAATAGAATCCCGTATTGACTGAGTAAAATGGACAGAATTTTGAGCAACAGAGCCTTCCATAGCAAAATGCTTAGAAATTAATCTGAAATAAATAAAAATTAAATAAATTAATTTTAAAATCCATCAAAAGCCTGCTATCTTTTTCAAACACTGTCCACGGCTTAATTACTGTTAAGTCTTTTTTTTTTTTTTGTGAATTTTCAGGTTGCCGTGCTAATACTACTCTGCATTCCTTCAAGGCTTAAGCACATACATTTAAAAGCTGATAACATTTTTTCCATGAGAAGAGCTTAAGTCCTTTTATGATATGTTCAGGGATCAAGTTTCACAAATTCAGTATTCAAGCCAAGTAAAGTCAGATGTCTTAGTACCACAAAGCTTAATGAGTGAACTTTTGCCTCACTAAGGCCTGAAAGATAAGAAGAGATGAATACTTTAAAACAAGGCAAACATTTGCTTCAACATGTAGATGTATTTGTTCAGACTGTAAATTAAATTCAATTAAGTTCAGAGAGTAGTATCTTAAGCGTTTTGCTAATTATAGTTGTGAGTTTCAACTCATTAAACCCAGATAGTACATTTAAGAGAAGAGAATCTGCCAGGAAACTGCCCATTACATGGGCTGGTTATCTCATTTCCATTAAAGCACCACTAAAACTTTGAGATGTGCCTTCAAGACACTCCACAGGAGAAGGAGAAAAAGAAGAAAGAACCAAGGGTCTTTTTGCCGCCTATAGCAAAATGAGATGAGCTGCAGAAAGGAATTTATATTTTCTGAGTGTACAAAACCTGTAGCTGCATATCCAAGAATGCCCTCATTCAGCACCCATGTGACTGTTGCCCTCAGGAGTCAGTTTGTGGTGCTGCTCACCTTGACAAACCCCTGGGACTGGCTGATGTCTCTCTGGCTAGAATCATACCTCTGCTCAAAAGAGAAAACTCATTTGAAAAAGCTAAATTTCTCAGCCGATTAGGGCCAAATAAATGCTCACTTTTGTGATAAGTTCTACCCTGGCCAGAACTTCAAGGCTTGATTTAGGTATCACTTGACCTAAAACATGAACAAAGCTATGCCAGCAAGCAAGAAAATAAGAACGGGAACTGGGGTCAAACTGAAACTCTGATATTGGGTTGGAAAGGGCATGAGAATTTTAAGTGGGGCAAATGAAACCAAAACAGCATGAAGAGGAGATAGGAGAGTCCAGAAGAATGTATTGGAAGCCTACATGTTCCCCAGTCAAGGGAGAAAACAACAGAAAGTGGAAGGAAACTGAATCTTATCAAGCCACTGGCATAAAGAAGCAAGAAGTAGGCATTGAAGGGAACTGGAGAAGTAAAAATCAACAGGAGGTTGACACGTCAGGAGAGAGACAGGGAGGATTACAGCCTCTGGAGACTAAGCCAAGAACATGGCTTACAGAAGCTGCAAAATGTGCAACCAAGTGTTTTCATAGAGGGACTAGCTAGTGTTGGCACAAGACAGCAAGTGTTAGCACTGGAAGACAGAAGAAGTGCTCAGTGTGTGACAGTGATGAAGTCCCACGCAGCCCTGTGAAAGTATGTCTGAGCTGCACAAAACCGCGAGCTCGCTTTGAGCTAGTTAGCCAAGCCTCAGAAGCAGTCTGTGCATGTTAACATTGCTTTAATTAATTTAACTAGGCTAATACCCCTAATTTGTTGGAGGTATCTGTAAACTGGGCTTTGCAGGGTTAGGCAGACACGGTGTACCTTTGTTAGAAAGAGTCACTCCAGAGACAGCAAAACAGGTCAGACCTTTACAAACCCATTCAAACCCTTAATTTCCCTACTGCATGTCCTTGGTCAGTGATTAGACTGAGCAGAGACTCCCAACAAGCTCAGACTGCTGCATACTGACCTCTCTCAACTGCTGCCAAAGCTAACAGCCACAGCTATGTTCGCACCAGGTGGTCTCCCTTTAAGAAAATGCTCTTTCACTTTTCTTCTTATTTTCTTAAAAAAACCATTTTGTTGTATGATAGAGAAAGCTTGCCCCAATACACGCTATTTGCAGCAGACAAAAAGTGCTGCTTACATGGTTTTCATGTGTTGTGTTTTCATACTGCTCTAAACTTTTTGACTGGGTTTGAACTCCTGCCAGCATTTTAGCATAGCAACTTGCTTTCTTCATGACATTCAGCAAGCGGTTTTGCCTCCTCAAAGACTTGGGCTGCAACCTAGGGAGAATTTTACATTATGAAAGAATGAAACGTTGGTTAGAGCAGGAGCAGAGAAAGCCACACACCTCCTTCCCTCTGACCACAGACTAACCCAGTACATTGTCTCTGGTCTGGGTACGTGATATTATGACTCTGATCATGTGGGTCCTAACTCTTCCACCAGACAGGGGAACATAACTTCTTTTATGGAGCAGAGGCTATCCACGGGGCTACTGTGTGCTTGTTGCTACGTGTATGGTTTTAATATGCTCCTGCTTACGTGTCTGACTTTGTATGCATTGCAGAGTAGAATAACACAGGTAGGAACCAGACGTCCTGAAAAAGCGGGAAGCCAGACAGGCACATCTTCCTCTGCAGCCACCCAGCCTACCTGCTCCTGGCTGCCCTCTTCCCAAATCATGGGAATCACATGAAGGGGAGGGAACATTTTCCCAGGGGAAGAGGGAGGTTTGGGCAGGCCGTGACCTAGATAAATTATCCTAGCAGCCTGCGGATTGTTTGCAGGGTGTAGGTTAAACAATTCCAATATGCACAAGCACTGTGGGAGCCAAACCACACTGAAACCAACTGAAAGCTTTCCATTTGCTTTAGTGAGCATTGGATCAAACATTATAGATAGGCAAAAGTGAAAATAAGAGACCTCTGTGTGTTGTTGGCACAGTGACTGTAAATACCATTGGAACAGAAACAACCACAAGATACCCCAAGGCTGTGTGAGTGTTGCTGTCCAGTGATTGGCTTTTATTTGTTCCCTATTTCAGTGGAGCTACTCTACACCACGGGGTGAACCTGGCCCTTACTCTTTGCTCGGGAAGGTTTCAGTCTAGTTGCTTTTATCATTGGGCACAGGGTGCTCACCATGCAGATTATACCAGGTAACAGGAGCAAAGTAACTTTAGGTAATTGTGCCAGCATGGGGAACAAAGGAAAGCATTCTCATAACACTGATAGGCAGGACAAACTTGAAAACATTATTCCTGAGCCAGAAATACAGATTCTTCTTTCAATAGCTGGTTTCCTGTTGGCTAGACTCAATGAGATACCATTTGCAGGAAGGAACAGAGTCCTTCGGTGCAAGTTGTGCATGTCACTCTTGATGCTGCATTGCTTCAGATTATTATTCTACCCCTTCTTTTAATCATCAGCTAGTGACAAGTTAGTGGTGATTTTATTAGCATCACTTGTTGGGAATAGTGCCTTAATTTATGGGGATTTTTAAATTTCTACTTTTTAAAAATTATGCTAGACAATGGATTTTGTAAATTAATAAAACAAGCAATAAGAAATGGCATAATAATAACAACAAAGTGCTGTCTTAGAAAAAGAACAATGTCATATATCAACAATAAAGATGAAGAGTGAAGAGAGACACCTGCTCCTTACAGATACTTATGGGTGAGTAAACATCATCACAGCTGGGGAATTTGTCCTAGAAGCATCAAATCTTACATATGTGAACACATTAGCTTAATGAAATCCCTAAAACCAGTGCAACTTGGAAAATTTACCTTGGAGGGATGAAGTCTACATTTGCAACAATGCAAAATGTCTTTCACAAGACTCATTTCAGTGCTCTGGCTCCTCCTTTTTTTGTTCTTTCAAATATACATCCAGGTCACAGACAGAGTGGAACTTATTTCAGGGTTATGCCTTGAGTCTTACTTTTCCAACCAGGCTTTCACAGCTGCAGGCAGGTATATGAAAGTGTGAATTTCAGTCTAGAACTTGAAAGACAACTTTCAAGTCCTGCTGTACACTGGGGACAGCAAGATAAAGAGTCTAAGCTTCTACTTCCTTTGGTGTATCTATTTCCACCTAATTCCCAAGACTCTTGGCCCCACTTCTTTGTCTACATAAAAAGCTAACATTAACCTGGTTTAAATAAATGCAAAAAAAAGTCATCCATTGACTGGGTAAGAGCAAAATTTCAAGCTTCAACCAAGGCCTATGAGGACAAATTTCAAGAAGGGCAGGACCTTCCATTTTGAATAGCAAGATAGCTTTAATTTTAAAAACAAGAAATCAATACTTTATTTTCAATCATTGGAATTTTGTGCCAGTTGAAAAATCAATCCTTTTCTTATTAAAGTACTTACATTCCCAATAAAATACTTTGTGACATAGAATCTCCATTAAGATAGAGCTGGACCATGCTCCCAGGAAGCCAGCAGCTTTTACTGTAATCACAGACTTTGCATAGTAAATAAGAGGCTGAGTTTTAACTCCTGGCATTCCTTTTGAAGGAGCAGTGGGCCTGTAGCTTGGGCTACCTTCAGGAACTCTGTACACTGTGGGCAGTTGTGTACAGAGAAAATTGGACCTGTAATTAAGATCTTCCCAGACCATAACAGAAAGTCATTTAAGGCCTCTTGGCAAAGTCTGACACAACAAAAACACAAGATTCTGCAGAGGGAAAGTGACAATCTGACCAGATTTATTGTGATCAGGCCTGTGTAGTGACGAAAAATAAAAGTAAGGAGTGAAATAAAACGTCAGGAATTTGGTGTGCACCAGAGTTTTGGTTTGTTCTTATCTCTTCTGAAAGTGACTGCGCTATGTAGTTTTGAATAACTGTTCTGCAAGTGGGATTAAATTTTCTTCTCTCCCTTGGTTTAATCTTGCAGCAGAGACAGTCTGTATTATACAGTGGCATAACACATGCCTTTTAGAAAAAAACTCTGACAACATGAAATTCCCATAGGTGTTATGTTCACAAAAATTAGCATAATGATGTTAGGGAGAAATTTTGCTCTTATAGAAACTCTTTGTATCTATCAGGGTCTTATATATAGGTTGTTGCAAGCACTATAGAAATGAGAAACTATATTGACACAATAAAATTATTTTAGTGATTGAGCAAAAAAGTTTGAAATTGAGAAATTAAATCTCTTCCACTAGTATAGTTATATTTTTACTATGGCATTGCACAACTAAAGAAGGAATTGGAAAATAGAGATGGAAATTATAGGTAGGTGCCATATTACTATGAGGCACTTTAAGGCCTAATTCAAATCCTTCTGAAGCCAGTGTTATGTGTATCAGGTCTAATAGTAATAATAACAGTAATAATGGTTGTTCTTAATAATTAAGGCTGATTGGGAGGCACTTAGGGTAATGCTGTTATTTACTTTCACCACCCATGTATTTGCTTATGTGGGAATAGATTCAACTGTGATGAACAGCTATGGTTGTGCATGTTCATTTTTGATGACTGGAAAGTGCTAATTGATTCTCCGTGAGCTTTTTTCCTTGAGGCTCTTTTGACCTCCATCTTGTTTAGGATTTTGGCTCACAGACTGAATTTTATCATCATACATCAGGTATTTGACCTAAAGGACTTTTCTCCCATTTACTGAAAAAAGATTCTGCAAGTTTTAAGGGATGAATTCAGCATGCAACCCAACTGGATTTTAGCTGTCCTTTTGGAGAAAGAAAGGAAGATGCCCTCCAGGGATGAAGAGCATCTATGCTCCCTGTCCACCTCTGCACTGACTGAGATCTTACCAGAGAGCTGCAGCATGGGTGCTTGTTTAGAGGACGAAGCCCTGGGCCTCCAATCTGGCCATGCCTGGATCCCAGTGAAGGCAGAACCATCCTGTTCTCAAGAACAGCATCTGTGCACACAGAGCCCATCAAGGATTGCAGACATTATGACAGGCTGATAAAAGACAGCCACTGTACTAAGGAAGAGTCACAAGCTAAACACAAGATCTAGAGGACAGAGAGGGCTGTCACCTGCCAAGAGCAGAAGACCAGGATAAAGGCTTTTTTAAAGGACTGATTTTTTTTCCCCTTCAAATGACATTGCCATGTTACCAGTAGACTGGCATGAGCCTTAGTGTGTATGATGAAAGTGGCCACTGAAGGAAGAGGGCCAGGAAGAGGAAGATTATTAGATCACTTGCAGATTAGTGCTATGAAGCTCTTCTAAGATGTTGGAACACTGTTATTTGTATAGAGAGGCATTCTGGTCTGAAACGACTGACACCCCCAGAGTAGCTGGGGAAGAGATAGGGGCATTGTTCTACAGTCACTGTAACAGACACACATCCCCATTAATTCCCCAGTGGATTTCCCTGAGAAAAGTCAGAACATTTACAAAAAAGGTTTTCTCTGGCTCAAAATCTCATGGAAAATTTTGATCCCATGGTTTATTCATTGGGGATTTTCCACAGTTCCCAGGGAAACCAAGAGGCAAGGCTCTAAGGGAGCAGGTTCTTTTGCTTTCATCTTTCCCACAGATCAGCCAGTTCTACATCTTCCTATGAGATGCTGCTCATAGAGAGATATAGGCTTGAGAGACTATGAAATAATTCTTTGTTTTGTAGATGAGACTTGGTTTTAATTAACTCATGATGTGAAGAATGAAATTAAAGGTGAAACAAAAAACCTCTCCTCAGCTGGACTTTTCTTGATAAGTTTTATGAGTACATTGGTTCTGCTACTGAGAAGGAAGGCCTTGAGAAAAGATGCCTGGAACATGGAAGCCTTGGCCCAGGCACAAGTGCTGCAATGCCATGAGCCTCCATTCCTATTCCTTTTTTCCCTAGATCCCTTAAAAACTTTGACAAAGCAAGCCTCAGTAAAGTAGCTTGATACCTTAATCCAAAGTACATTATATTCATAAACAATTTCCATCATTTTCTCTTCTTCTCCCTTTTGAGATAGAATAATGTACCATTAAAATAGTATTTCTGCTTTCCTGTTGAGAACATTAGGAGCAAGAAAATAAATAGTTCTCTTCATTACCAAAGTCTCAGAGGAATGCAAACAGAAAAGAAGGAGCAAACATAAAACCTATTTCCAAGGTGTTCTGGAGTAATGCATCAGCCTCTGATCTTCAGATACACATCAGTAAATTCAGACTTTGATCTACAAAGCACTAAAGTACTTGCATAACTGGGACCGTATGAGTAGCCTTTTCACTTGAGATTAGCATGTGGTTAGGTGCTTTTCTGGACTGTGGCTTTTCAAAGGAGTGTACAGCTTAGTTATATATTTTGTAATGTGGGAAGCACTAGGACAAAGGAAGGAATGAAAGAAGGAAGGAAGGAAGGAAGGAAGGAAGGAAGGAAGGAAGGAAGGAAGGAAGGAAGGAAGGAACTTGGTTTAGGCTAGAAAACAACAAACCAAACTGAGTTTCCCAGCAGATGATAAGACTGCTGATTTAGATAAAATAAAAACTAAGATATGTGATACATTGGAAAACAATTCAGAGCCTCTTGGCCTTATATTTAAATCATGACACTGAAACATCTAGGAAAATTAAAGTTTTATGAGAGAAAAAGGGTGCCCACTGAGTACTAGGAGCTTCAGGACTATGTGGGATCAGTTTTATTTACATGTCTTTCTTGATTTGCCCTGCTTCCTTAGCCATTTTACCAGAAATCCTGTCCCTTATAGCCTTCAGATGAGATGATTATATGGCATGCAGATTCTCTGTTTTGGTCTAAACAATTTGAACTCATTTAAGCTGAAGGTCTGAGCTTGCTCTTTCTTAAATTGAACAGGTTACAGAGACTTAGCTCATGTACCCAGCTTATGGATAATGCCCAACTCATATGAGCAGATGAATTGGCACATTGGAAGCAGAGATGGCCATGTGAACACTGCCTGTAGATCAGGACGAAGGAGTTTCATGTCATGCAGTTAATTAGGCAGGGCCAGGGGACATTCCCAGGCACTGGAGCTTGATTATTTATACTATGAAATTGTTAGGATGATGTCTGGCATGTTTTTGGCAAAGGTACAAACACCCCATCTAACAGAATGCCAAGCAATTCCCAGGAACAGCATGGAGAAGGAATCCTTCTCCATAGGCAGTTTGCATTCAGCCACCCTGTTCTGGAGGGTAAGTTAATTCAATAGTACAAATTCAGGCTGTTCTGCATCAGTTTGCTTCAGTGCCAGCAAATGTTCCTGGGCATGCTTAATTTACTCATAAAGATGTAGCCATAGGTCCTATTCATGGACACAGTGCTGATTCAGTCGACTTCCCAGTCTATTAAAATTGAGATAGAGTTTGATTCATTGCAAGCAAGATAAATATTTGGAAATGCAGTAGAGGTGAAACCAGCAGGAGCCTGGGAAAAAAGTCCAGCTGCAGGAGGATCTGCTTTGAGAATAAACAGTAATAAAAATACACTGGCTACAGATGTAAGTTCATCTAAGGAAACAAAATGGGAATGTGTTGAGCTGGCGCAAAAAACCAATTATGTTGGTGAGCCATAGAATTAATGAAGTTTGATTTGCTGTTATTTGTGTTTCTCACTTGGTTGACATTGTGCAGCAGGAAAACTATGACATACTTGCCATCACAGGAACATGGTGGGATGACTCACACAACTGAGCACTGCAAGGGCTGGCTATGAACTCTTCAGGAGGGACAGACAAAGAAGGGGACATGGTGGGATAACCCTGATATAACATGGCATATGTTAGGGACAGTTTTGATTGCCTAGAACTAAATGATAGCAGCACTGGAGTTGAATGTTTATGAATAAGAGTCACAGGGAAGGCCAAATGGGGCATATCCTGGTGGGAACCAGGTTACAGACCACCCAGGATATTCCCTGTTGGTCAGGACAAAGATGCGGACACAATATTCTATAAGCAGCTGACATAAGACTCACAATCACTGGCCCTTGGTCTCAGGGGGGACTTCAGGTTACCACATCTCTGTTGGAATTACAATGCAGCAGAGAGGAAAGAGTCTAGGAAGTTCCTGCAGTGTGTGGAAGATAACTTCCTGACACAGCTGGTGAGTGAGCCTTGGGAAGGCACCTGCTGGAGCTGCTGTTTGTGAACAAAGAAGGACTTGGTGGCTGATGTGGTGGTCAGAGCATGTCTTGGCCACAGGAAAAGTAAGGAGGGCAAGTAAGTAGAACTGCTATGTGGACTTCCCAAGGACTCGTTAAGGAGCCTGGTTCACAGATTTCACAGAGTCTCTCAAGAGACAGTCCTGGAGGACAAAGACAAGCCAGCGGGTGAGAAAGCAGGCATGACTGAACAAAAAGCTTGACTGGAATTCAGGGGGGTAAAAGAAGAGTTTACAACCTTTGGAAGAAGAGTCAGGTCACTCAAGAGGACTACAACGATGTCATGAGGTTATGCAGAGGCAAAATTAGAAGGAGCAAAGTCAATCTAGGACTTAAACCTGCCTACTGCCATAAATGACAATAAAAATATTTCTATAAATAAATCAGCCACTAAAGAAGGGCTAAGGAGGGCTAAGATCTGTCTGCCATTGAAACAGGCTGCCCAGGGAATTGCTGGATTCACCATCCTTGGAGGTATTTAAGAAATGTGTAGGTGTGGCACTTCAGAAGATCGTTTAGTGACAGACTTTGCACTGCTGGTTTAACAGTTGCACTCAATGATTTAAGACGTCTTTTGCAACTTAAACCATTCTGTGTTTCTATTATTTTTTTTAAGAGGGTTTGAGTAAAGGTTTTTTCTGTCTTTTTATGGTCTCTCTTCTGCTTGGTTTCTCTGAAGTCTGGCCATGTGTGCTTATATAACATTCCCTTCCTTCTGTCAAGTTTCTTAGAAGATCTCTCTGTATGTGGTGACTTGTTTTATTAAAGCTTTTAAGAACTTGGTTATCTTTGAGACATCTACCTCTCTGTCAGAATCAGTCAACATCTTCAAAATTTAGAGGAGTACAAGCCTGAGAGCTGACTGCAGAATCCTTGTTCCCATACAAAATGGCACTGCAGAACCATGGTGCATTAGGACACAGCTCATGCTCTGAGCATAGAAACAAAGGGACAGCACGGAAACTCAGGTGGGGAATATGTCAAAACCAATGCATGGCAATTTGGATAGCAGCATTCACTAATACATGAATTTTTAAAGTTTCAAACCACTATTTCATTAATTTCTGTTTCATTAACTACTAGAAGCAGCACCCATACTGCTCAAAACATCTTTCCAAATATACTGCCAAGTCCTTGAAAAGATTTATTTTCACCAACACCAGAAAAAGAAAATATTTGGAAGAATAATGAAAAATGGATTAAAGAGAACAGAAATAATTTATCAACTGCAGACATACAGGAATAAAAAAAGATGACTACAAAAGACTACTCAAATAAAATCAAGGAAAGAAAGGGAATTAAGTGCAACTATTTTACACTAACAATACATCTGTGTATGTTTGTCATTGTCACTGACAAGTTGCCTCCATGCCTGTTGGTACAAGATATTACATGATATGAACAGTATAAGGCAGACTTCATTGGAAATGTGCAAGATTTTTTTCAGGTCAGGTATCTAACAGGGTTGGATTCTTCTCATTTACACTGGACAAAACAGGAACAGCTCCGTCTAATTTCAGTATTTCAAAACCTGAGGAAACAGGAAGAAAAGATGTAACCTTTTTACTTAAAACTTGTGCTTCTGGGCAGGAAATATATAGGACAACAGACCTGAAAAGTGTCCCTGGGACTGATGTACATTTGCCTTTCCTGAGCCCCTCTTGTACCACTCTTTAAAAGTTTTTTCTAAAATCTGTCCCCTATTTCTCCATTTCAATATTTTATTGTCCCTGTTTTTTATGTCCAAGCACTAGGTTTCCAGCTTGTGCTGGAATAAGAATGATGTGCCTGTCAGAGTACTGGTGTCCATTATTGTTTTACATTAGAGGACTAAATTGCTTATCTGAGGCTACTCAGAGAGAGTTATTGGAAGAGCTTGAAATCAAACTTGAATTTTATGCTTCTGCCTTGGACCTTGTGGACTTTAATAGAATTTCTCTCAACTAAGGAGTTAAAATGCTTGTTCTTGACAAATAGTGGAGAGATGGGCAGACCTTAGACTGTTTCCTTTGTAGACACATAGCCTCTCTAGTCTCAGCTTATTCTGCTTTAGGGCTGAATTATAATGTAATTTACATGGATATTTATGTTTATGTTTCTTTTTGATGAGACAAAGCACAAAATCATTCTCAACAACCTTCAGATGAAAGTGGGGGAACCTCTCTTCATTCCTCCAGACAAAGGCCTTGATTGCTATGATGCTTCTGGGCATATATTCAGCCTGGTTTAACATAACTGTGGGAATATGCAGGAACAACCTCACTCTCCCGTGGGAAGGCATGCTTGGAGGCAGCAATGTATTGGCCCTGTGTGTACAAGATCACAGTATTTCCCAGACTACGGAATATATATCCCACATGGTGGGATATATATTCCATAGGCTGGGATCTGGTCAGGCTTAACATGATGCAGGCTCAGTGGTTCCCTCAAATCCATTTATTTTTCTCACTTTACCTACCTCCCCTCTCATCTCTATACCCACTGGATTCTCTGCAATATTATCCTGCCACTATGGACTTACAGGTATAAAGGGCAAGAAAACCAAACCTCCTCCTCCTCCTCCAGCAGCATCAGACTGCCTGTTTAACTCACTGAACTGCAGAGAACCATTCACTGTTTTCTGTGTTGATTTCACACCACTTTCAAGCTTGTTCCAGCTCAGCTCAGGTCAAAAGAACACAAGAAGAACCACGGGGGAAAGCCATGGATGCTGGGAGCCTGGAGGAGAAGAGTAACCCTGGCCCCTTGGTGGTAGCATGTTAGCGTGCTGCAGCAGCTGCCTCGGGGGGTGGGGAGTCAGTCTCTCGGGTCTCCTCACCAGGCAGAGTCAGCCTGGTGTCACCCAGAGTGTGACAAGATTAAATTGGTGATAGCAGCAGGAAGACAGCGAGAAGAAGGAGGGAAGTCTCACCAAGACAAAAATAAGGAAGATTAACTGGAAGGAAGAAGGAAGCCAGGGGGAAACAGATTGAGAGTTGCAGGAGTTCAGTGCCAGCAGATGTTCAAAATCGGATGGGCTGAGGGAGCTCCATAGGGAAATGAGGGTTGGAAGGAAAATGCATAGGAGAACGGCAGGAACCCAGAGGGAATTGCTGCCAGGTTAGAAAAGAGAGCAGGTTGTGCTGACAGGCTTCTCTTAGGCTGCTTTTCTCCCACTCTGCCAGTCTGATTTGTTTATTTTGCCCTAGAGTTTTTCAAGTCATCCAAGTAAGGTTTAAAGCAGAAAGCAGGGATAAGCTTCTAGCAGACCCATGTGTTTGACCCACAGTTCAGGATATATCCAGCTAAAAGCTGTTGCATCTATCACTTTACAGGTATTTCATTATCTCTGAGTGGAAAGCCTGTATATAATTTGGAAAATACCAGCAAGCCCTTAACCCTGGTAAAACAGTGGCAGAAAAACCAAACCAGACAGACCCCTCAGTAACCCCTGAGTGTGTAAGGCAGAGTAAATGGAAGCTGCATAGCAGCCTGCAGCCACTCTGTACAACAATAAGGGAATTTAATTTGTTTCTGAAACCTCAAGTCTGGTACAATGCATGTTTATGGATTGTAAATGTACTTCCTTGCCTTTTTTTCACTGACAAACATGCGGATTGTGCTAGGTGGATGCTCACTGATTGTCCTTTCTCAAACATTGGAAGGACTGGAAACCAACTCATCTTGCAGTTTTTCCTTCTATCAAACTCCATCTGGTTTTGTGGTGATAGGTTTGAATAGCCCTTTTCCCATGCTAAAACTATGGATATCTAAATGAAGATAGCCATGGAATCCAAAGATGATACAGCGATTTTTTCTCCTGATTTCACATACAAATTTATAACCTTTATTATAAACTAAAATTAACCATCCAGAACTATTTATCACTCCTGCAGTGAATCATTCATTATGTAGCTCAGTGGTTGCAACATTGTCATAACTTCACCTTTAAACTCTATTCTAATTGAAAGGAAGGATACTTTCTTTCATTCTTTCTTCTGGGCTCATCTTTGCTCTTGGGTCTTAAAACCAAAAAAAATTTCCTATTCTGACTATCTGGTACAACTTGGATTGTACCATCATGTCATGTTATAAAAAAGCTGTAGGTGCAGAACTTCCCAGGTTAGTTGTTGACTACATTTTACAGGCTGAGAAAATTGAGACAAGAGAGATAATTTTAAATTACATGACAGTCAGTGGAAAGAAAATTAAAAATATTACTTTAAAAAATTAATTAGTGTGATAATGTGCCCATCTAAATAAAATGAGTAGCATGGACTTTATTTCCCTTCTATGATGAGTCTGCAGGCAGACACTCTTGTCTCAGATAATGTGGAATTATGTTCAGATTAGGCATGAAATCAGGAACACTGAGAAAGACCTATGATCAAAGCAAGTTATGCTATTCAGACCCCCTAAATTTACACATTCTTAAAAGCAAAGGCAAAGCTGATATTTCTCTTGAGCTCTTTTTATTTACAGGGTAGATACAACCCAGGCAGTACTAATTTTCATAGTACTAGAGGGAAATCATGATCAACTACATCTTCCATGAGGAGTTTCTCTAATGAATTAGTCACAAACACATTTGTATTCCTCAGCAGTCTGTACCTCTTGTGCCCATTACATGAATCTCCGATTCCACCACTTTTGTACTTTTAAACAGGTGCTCAAATGGTTATTCACGTTCTGGAAAGAATATCAGTAACAAGTGAGCTAGCTTTACTGCATCACAGTTGTAAATAAAACTCTGATTAACTCTGGAAATCTAAAGATAAGGTATCCTTTTTTCTGATTTTCTTTCTGAACAAAAGTTAAATCAAGAGTGCTGTTCAATCAAAAGAAAAATACTGGTCAAGAATAAGGTTGTTCTTGTGGATAAGACAATGAAGAGGTCTGCTGCAAATTCTTTAAATGCCCTTGAAAAAGGCCACAAAAGTCTCCAAGCCTCTGTCTCCCATTACTAAAACAGGACTTATGTTACTTTATTTCTTCCATTCTTAACCTTTCTGGCCTATTTTTGAATATAAATAACCAAGAAGCAGGAACTGCCTTATGGAATCACAGACATCAAATGAAATGCCTTCCCTCTGGCAGTGACTAAGAGCAGATCTTCATAAGACAGTAGAAGATACTCCAGGGAAAGAAGTGGAAGCATAATCTATATTTTTGAAAGATTCACTTTAATCCCTAGAAATTAAAGATTGACCTAAACCATGAAGCACGAATTTTGTGTCGGAACAAGTTTATTTTAGGTATTATAAGATGCTCTTTTATTCATATCCATACCAAACTTTCTTCTAAAAGCTGCTAAATAATGTGAGAATGCATTCTGCTGAATGATTCTCAATGTCTGTCTGAATTATATCCATGTTATGGGGTGGCTGGGACTTTAGGTTGTTCACAAAAATATAAATACTGATAGGGAAACAGTCAGGGGAGGGAACGGAGAGAGTTCTTTCATATAGTTTTAAACTTCCTTTTCTTTGTATGCTGGCAAGAATTTAGTCATTAAACAAAATGTTGAGTTGTGCATTTTGCAACAGAGTTCTTTGCTAAATTGTATCAAACAAATGAGTCTGCTCTTTTGTATCCTCTTTCTAATTTGAGATGACTCTGGGACAGCTTTGCTTTAAGAAAAACAGGAAGTTTGGGGATTCCTTTCCTCCAAAGTTGATATTTTTTGATTTAGTTCCAAAACAGTCAGGATGAAGGATAAAACACCACTATCACCCTGTGTGATTTTGTTCTGCCTTCATTTTGTTTGTGCAAGCACCTATGCTCAGTGCCAGGACCCCTAGAGACTCACCCGTGTCTGGGGCTGCACCCTGGGCATCTTTGTGGGTACAAACCTTGAGTGGGAAGAACAGGTTTAACCTTCTCTCTCCCTCACATGGTGTGAGTCAAAGCCTCGTTTTCGTTAAAGAATTGAGTCTCTTCAAAAGCCTGCTTCTGTGTGTAAAGTCTGCTTGTTTTTGTTGCTTGCTGCTCCCTGGAAGAAGGCAGGAGCAGGTTTAGGTGCTGGCAGAGCCCGTGGCAGCAGTGGCTCAGCACTGGGATGCAGCCCCAGGCACAGCACAGGGAGGGGACCGCGCTCCCCGCTGCCACGCACCGAGATGAGGAAAAGCAATTTCAATCCACAGCATAAGGCTTACAAAATAAATTGCTCTGCACCACCCCAGATAATTTGCAGGGTATTAAATGGAATCCTTTTAAAAGGAAATGCTCACATCCAAGAAATGAGCAGCAAAGTGAGGCTGTAGGACTGGGGGAATTGCCAGCCTTGCTTACTGGTACCGCAGGACAAAGATAAACTTTAAATGGATTCAGCAATTGAAATGAGGGCCAGGCGAAAGCCGCTGGGAGAAGGAGGGTATCTTCTACCTTTCTCCTATTGAGCATTCACCCAGGTCTCAATTTATTCCTCATCACACTATCTGAAAAGGATTGTGAAAGAGCAGCAGCAGCCTAATGTTGGCCATCTCCAGCTGTTCCCCATTTGCCCCAGCCCTGTGTTTGGCATGGGCAGTAAGGCAGACTGGGAAACGGCTTTTACTCAACACATCACCAGGGCAAGGTGGAGAGGTGCCACCCTCAAGGGAGGCAGGGGGAGAAACAGGTCTGTCAGGGTTCCTCGCTGCAAGCCAAGGGCAGTAAAGAGTGGAGACAATGGGGAATTGCCCTGTGAAGGGTAGATGGAAGTATTACATGGTTATATTGGATTAATATCCACAGTGAAATTAGGTGAGGCAGTTAAATATTCAAAGAGCCAGGGGAAATGAGAGCAGGCGTACTGCAGCATCACAGACTTGGCTGAAGTGGGAAGGCACCTTTGAAAGTCAAGAGCAGATTACTCAGGAGCACATCCAGTCAGGTACTTACCCAGCCCAATGACACCACAATCTCTGCTGCAGTGCCCAAAGGGTCCTGAAACTGGCTGTGCTGGCTAATAGTGCAGTCTGCTGAGTAAATATTCTGGATAGTAATCTTCCAGGAGCTAGCTCGCCCATGCTTACACACACCTCAGTGACTGCTGCATGGAAACACTTTGGAGGATCTTTGGTCTTTTATGGACAGACCAGGGTCGTTGCCTCTAGCAGGAGCCTGACCAGGTGATAGGCCAAGTGGGCCAAATAGTGAAAGACCTTTCCAAAATGATATTTTAAAAATTGCCTTTTGATGTGGCTTGGCCTATTGCAAAACATTGACAATTGTTATGGTTTGTTCAGACCCTGGACATAATCACTATAACAGAGACTTATTTTTATTTTGTTTCTATAAATGCTGTAATCCACAGTCCAAACATGTAAAAGGAAAAGCAGTGTAGAAAACAAGGTATTGAAGCATTTTATATTTTCTTTATGTTGTTTTTAATGAAACTGGCCTACTTCTTTAACAGGTGAAGATCTGACTAAAAATGCTTCTGTTTAAAACTTCTCTCAATAAACTGTAGCTCTATTTTTGTCATGAGAGGGAAAACTTTCTGTCAAAGGACGGGGTTGCTTTTCCATTAAAATCTTAAAATCCAATTTATGTGCTGTGGTTGGTTTAAATGCACCCATGTTTCATTTGGATTTCTTCCTGAGCAAAAGGTGCATAATCTATGTTCAGCTTGGATTTTTGAAAAGAGCTAACAAAAACATAAGTACAGATGAGTACAACAGCTCTCTCTCCCATGAGAAAAAAAAAGAAATACAGTGTTTAGTGAATATCTTTCCCATGTGAATTAAAAGGAAGATGTATGTAAAACTGCTTTTAGTATGCAAACTCATAAATTCAAAAGGAAACTGTTAAGGATCTGAGAAGCTTTCACACATACTGATTTCAATAAAAATTGAAAAGACTCAGGGGAAAACACCATCATGCCCTTAAATTCACCATTTTAAAGCCTCTTGAGCTTATATTCTGAGCACAGCTCAGAGAATTTTATCCATGCAAGATGGACAGTGTCTGCTGCTAGCCTCCTACTGCCAGGGACTGGCCAGGAGAGCTAAATGACATCATGCAAAGATACCCTGGTATAGCTCCAGTGTTCACTTTTTAGGGGGAAAAAAGGCATAAAGCCTCCACTCTGATATGTTTCCAATCTTTTTTTGCAGCTATTCACAAAGTAGTTCCATTCACAGTGACAGACTTCAGCAATAATAGACTAATGCCTATGTAAAGGGTACGAGAAACCACATCTTTTACTATACTTTATTGCAAGCTTTCCCTGCAGTTTATATGCAACACAACAGGTTACAGATCCTTAGAGAAAATATCTTTGTCATCTAGATACCTTTTTTAAGAGATAAAGTTACTGAGATAAATAGGACAATACCAACAACACAACATTAAGGTTATGATTCCTAATGGCCTGAGCAAACTTAAGCAAATCATTTTCACAATTCTGACACCATAAATGAAATGTTTGAGATGGCATCTCCAGCATTTGAAAGAGCATCTCTGACACATACTTTGATTAGGGAAGCTGACATTTCTGTTAAAGTTCAGCAAGTCACAGAATCCTCTTAACATATGGACAAATACTGCAATGTTCTCTTCTGAAAAAGGTGAGTGTGATTGCAGATCTCATAAGTTTCGAAGGCAAAAACAAAACGTATGGCATGTGATTCACTTTTTCATTCTCAGCAAAACATAGAAAGATGGGGAGACAGATAAAATACCAAAGCAGAATAATGACAATAATAAATCCCACAAATGCTTTGAAGACTTAGAGAAGACAAGAAAGCAATGTAAATTTTGCTATTATACAAATATTATGGTACCAAAATTGCTGAGATAGAAGTTAAAGAATATTTAGCATGATATTATCACTCTTCTGGTTTGATGACAAACAAGCCTCAAACCTAGAGATGGGACTCAAGCCATAGTGTGAGTTTTACCAGACAATTTTGCCCATAACTCAGATTACCTCTGTCTGTATCTCAAGATCTAGATCTCAAAATCTACAAAATATTTCTGCAAATTTAGAACATACGGAGTGGAAACTAAAGTAGAAATCCTGCCACCACAGAGCCTCCTGAAACATTGCAGTATTGCTGGATTGTGACTAGATACATGTACTAACAGATTACTCATCACAGGACTGGATTCAACGAGAAAGTAGAATGCAAACTCTTTTATGTAAACATGTAAAAGGGTTTAAATTTTTTCAGTTCAAGGTCTGGGTAGTGGATCTGGTCAAGTCACATTTATTTAAAACAGTTTACTCAGCTCTCTGTTTTGTTCTTTATCTGTCCAAAAACATAAAAAGAGGGTCTCTACGGAAAATAAAATGAGGCATTGAAGTGTAGCATAAAGAGTGAGTATTTACACAGAGCTTACAAACAGGGTTTCTTGAAGCGGATGATGCTCCATTTATACAATCCACTAGCAGTTGATGCAAGCTGTCAACATAACTGCACATCCTAAATCATGAGAATAAGGAACAGTCTTCAGAATTATTTAAAATGTTTGTAGATGATTTTATTGAAATAAATGTACTGCAAATAACAGGATCAGGAAACAGTCTGAAGACTACAAAGTTTGCATAAAGAAATCATTATGAAGGTGTACCAATAGAATGATTGTTTGATATTGTACTACAAATGCACCTTTTTGGTTGCTGTTATTGCTATTGTTTTTTTCTTCTTTTAAGATTAATATTATGCAACAGCTTTTCCATTTAAAGAACAAAATACAAGAACCATTTGTGTTCTTGTGGAAAGTGGGCATTTTCAAAAGAAATACTAAAAATCTAATCGAGATTAGGCATCAGTCTGAGATGTGGTTGGCTTTTTTATTGCTATTTACCTTCACTCTTTGCCATCTCAGCTGCACTACCAGACTTGCCTCTCACAGCATTTTCATTTTAGATACCATATGGAACCTGGAAATAGAGACAACATAAAAACCAGAACAAAAGATCCTGTAAATTGAAAATTTCTGATGATTTCAGATTAAGGAAAAGGGTTTGGGCTCTTTTATGATGACTCACAAGGCAAAGTGTCTATCAGGATGTCGGTCTTGGAGGAGGACTGCCCTGGTTATACAGTAAAGGATTGCACAACCACTTTAAAAATATTTGCTGTTTTCTGGGGAACTCAAAGCTGTGTCACCCTAAGTCCTTGGGATATTCTATCCAAATTTCTTGAGTGGATGCTGTAAATACTAATAAGGAGGACAACTGGGACTTTTGCCTCTTTCTATTTCCCAGTATTGCTCTCAATGTCAGTAATCATATTGGAGAATCTGAGGATGATCCTGGACAAGGTAGAAAGAGGAGGCAGAAGGGAAAAAAGCCTCTTCTTCTTTCCTTTGTGCACTCACTCTCAAACCACCTTTTAACAAGATGAAGTTTTAGCATTCAAGGGGAAAAAAGCTGCCTGTAACTTACTGAGAGTTACAACAAACTGTCTGCAAACATGTGAAACAGAACGATAACGTCTTTTGATCATCACACCACAAAGCATAAAATACCTTGTACTCTCTGTAATTTATTACCTTTGAATTTTTTTTGGAAACAAATGTTATGTGAAAGATCCTAGACTGGCAGACCTTCAAAGAAACTTCTCAACATGGGAGTCATGGCTCACTCCCTTGTTTCCCCTCCCAGGCCCTGAGAACAGTCATCCCAATGGCCTTGCTGATGAAACTGCTCACAGGGAAGGGGCAGAGGGGGCAATTAAAACTCAGCCTCAGCTTGGGCCCTTGTGATGCTTCTGGTGAGGGCCATGACTTGTTCCTTATGTAGAAAAGCATGTCATCCAAAACATAGGGGCTTACCTTTTAAAAGTTCTTCACAGAAGGGTATTTTAAGATATCTTTAACTGCCCCTGAAGGTCAGGGCTAATGACATCACTTAAAATTCTTTGCTAGAATGTTCGGTGCCGTATTGATTTTCATCAAATTATTTTTTATAAATTCAGTTGTTGATCAATATCTCCAAGACAAGTTCAGAGTCACAGTTAGGGGGGTTCTGAAGGGCCAGCAGCTGAAGGCTGAGGTTCCAGCTTTGCTCAGCTGTGCTCTGGGGAATTCTAGGGAGCAAATGAGACTACCAACCGAGACTGATTCTTCAGCATCTGAGAAGAACACTTTGAAAGGAATAACAATGAAGCCAAAGAGGATTGCTAGAGTAAAGAAGTAATGCAAATGCAGTATATATTTGGGAGAGGGGTCACTGTATGAAACATTCAGCTTCTTTTAATCAGCATTTAGCCTCAGTTCAAAATGGCATTTTGCCTTCATAGCAATTTCCTGATTCCTTAGCATATTTCATATGAAATGCAATGCAGGTAGCCATGTGCTCTGATGGCTTTGGCATTAACCAAATCTCGTATCAATGATCTGTGGGACATTCCTGGCATGAGCTATCTGGTTCATACTGCAAGCAGGACAATGTCTTTCTCAAGTCCTCTATTGCAAATGAACTGTAATCCCTTGATTTCTAGAGCTTGGGACTAGGTCTGTGATAAAACCACTCCTTCCAGTCCTCAGATGCTATTTCAGAGTAATGCCCACAGGAAGCTCCACTTCCTCCAGTAGGTTTGTACACGCGGAGGAATGCGAGCAGGAAAATCTATTGAAATGGGAATATTGTTTCCGAGAAACAGGCAAAAGGTCCTGACAGCATGTCCTCTGCTCACAGAAGTGTGGTCAGTATTGAGCTAACTCTAAATTTTAGGGTGCCTTAAGAAGAATGGAATTTTCAAGGGCAGTGGAAAGGCGGCCAAAGTAACAGGCCAAAATCTTACTCAGAGGAAACTCCCCCTAAGCTCAATGGGAGTTTCCCTTGAGAAAGGGCAGCAAGGTTTAGCTCATAAACCCTGCATACGGATTTAGCAAAAAAAGGATTTGTCTGTTCAGATTGGAGGAAAAAAGTTTATTCTCTTATGAACAAACTATACATATGGACCTTATTAATTACTGGGAGTTCCATAGGATTTATCTGTTCACCAGCATATTTCTTTCTCCTAACATCTAATGTACCTTTGACCTTTAATATAGTATCAATATTAAAAAAATAAACCAATAAAATCGCATGGTTACCAGAACTTATGAGTTTCTATTGTATTGTCAAAATACTCTCTTTGCAGTCTCACTCATTTCCTGTCAGGAGAGTTTGTCTCCAGTCTCCAGTACATAAACAAGCCCAGGAGCTGGCCCAAGCCAGACATTTTGCACAGCTAACTACAGAAGATAATTTAGAATAAAAAAAATATAATTGTCCCCAAAGGACCTGATCTCTTTTTGGGTGTCCTATATCCCTTTGCCTGGCTTTTAAAACATCCCCTCTCTCCTTCTGGTTAACAGCCAAACACAAGCAATGGAGAAGGCTTATTATTTTATTCTGCATTTCTAATGAATTTTTCAATTGACTCTAAAGCCAGATCCTGATATGAGTGTGATTGTTCCTGATGCAAATGCTGCACTGGAATTGTTGCTCTTTTGCAGCTAGTGAAAGGAAGTTGGGGTGCAGCTCCTTGGGGGTACATATCCATTAGTTCAGGTAGTGAGGAAAGTCCATCTCCAAATTAATATTTACCATTAGCAGAGCATTGTGTCTATATTGACACACTGAGGATTTGAGGTAGGTTGTGGAGTGAGAATCAACCTTTGCTCCACAGCACACCATTTTCTCCTGTGGACATATCCATGCCAATGTCTAAACCTGAGTCAGGGAAAAAAATTAATTTTGCTCCAATAGCTTTTTCTCTTGAGCTCTCACCACAGAATAACCCTTTCCTCCCAATAAACGTTTATCTTTAATTAGTTTTTAGGGACTCTTATTCATCTACTTTTTTATTCTTTGTGTGAATGATTCTGCCTTTCTCTTCAATGTTGCATCTCAGATCTAGAGCCGTGTTTGCCTTGTATTCTGGGTTGGTCTTTAAGTAACGTGAGTTTAATGCTGATACTGCGTTAGTGATCTATCAAACCTGTGCCAAGAGCACACACAAAATAAATAAATAAATAACCCCTCCGGTATATTTTGATGTGCCTTTGAAAGGAGGAAAATTCCTTTCACATGGCCTCTTGTCCCTAGAAATCTACAAGTTTCTTTGTCTTGGCAAATAGCCAAGCAGCACCGTGATGTACCATTTTTCTTGGCCAGTGTTTTTAGGTCTTTTGAAACCAGACCAATTGTTCACATGGTATTTCTCCATTTAACAGCTGCAAGACAGTGACCACAGCTGCATGTGCAGCTTCCATCTATAGCAAGGGATGCTGTGGGTTTTTCCTGAGATAGCTGACTAAACAAATTCAAACTCAAGACTGATACAGGCAGTGCTATGGCTTCCTATGAAGCCGTTTTACTCTACGTATAAACCTCAAGGTTTCAGAAAGCAGAGCCAGAGAGAGGCCTTTGCAGGGTGATAGCATATACACATGCTAATTTTCTTTGTGCAGAAAACCAAATTAGCATCTCTCAAGGTGAACACCATGCAAGTGGACTGTATCTGAACATCTGTAGTCCACCTGGCAGCAATATTTGGGAGCCCACACTGCTTGGTGCTTTCCCTCAACCCAATCCAAGTCTCTTTTTAAATTGACCCTGCTTGGAGTGGTCCCTTACATCATTTAATTTCATAAGCAATAAACTAAACTATTTGTGAGATTGGCCTAAGTTGCTTGCTGACAAAATGCAATGATGCTTGTAAAAAAAGGGGAAAAAAAAGAAGAGGAAAAAATCCACCAAAACACAGTTCATGTGTAAGGCAAAGACAGCCAGGAAATGTTTATGATGGACCCTGAACGATCAGACATTCTGGAAGTGGAAAGAAGGAACAAATGTTTCCCTGACTGCTTGTTAGGGGTTTCTGTGGTGTTCCAGTGAAGAGTGGTTAGGTTTGTGTGGGGTTAAGATATCTGAAACTAAGCCTGGCAGGATGGAAAGATTCTGCCTATGCTTAAAAAGAGACCGTGCATTTGTGCACTAAAACATGCTGGTTTAAGATCATAATAATAATATCATTAACCAGTTGGTGGTGGTTTGAACATGAACTGAGAATGGAACAAACCCATTTTAAAAGCCACAATAGAAATAGTATCCCAAAACAACTGAGGAAAAACTCCTAAGTTGTTTAATTTTTTTCCAAGACTAGAGGATTGGGGTACTAGTCAGTTAAGATGTGGCTGCTTGATGGATTTCTTTACGTACAAGGATGTGTGTTAGTTTTTTATCCATTTGTTTAGGAATTGCAATGACCATATTGTTAAATCAGAATTCCTGCCCAAGAGGTCGTTTAATCTACACACAGTAAGAAATAGATATACGGGATAAACTGACAAAGACTGCATGAGATAACAGCTAAGGTCAGCAAAGCAATCAGAGTTTTCTTTTTGTCCAATTTACTTTCTGTTTTTGCTCTTGTGGAATAGCAGTGGCTCAAGGCTCATGAGCATCGGGAACGTGGCTCCCCTGCTGTGGTCCAGCCTGGGAGGAGCAGGGCAAGGGCATGGGCAGGTCTATGAGGGAGCTCCCCTGCTGCACGAGGCAGAGCTCTGGCTATCACAGGCAAGGAGGCTGAAATTGCCACCGAGGGAAGTGAAGGGAGCTGTCACTGCAGACCACCCTGGCTCGACTGTGACAGCAGGGCCCTGGGGAGCAGTTTGTGTTTCCTGCCTCTGAAACCTTCCTGGAGGTCCCTTTCCTTTCGGGTCTCTGAGGTGTGTGCCTCATGGCTCTCAGCCACAGAAAGATTTGGGCACATGGCTCGTAGGGTCAAAAGGAATGGCCACCCTTGTAGCAAAAATGAACCTCATCTGTGTTTGTTGAATTCTTTTGGCATGTTTCTTTTACTGAGGAGAAGCCTTCACATGCTGTCAGCTCTCCCAGCACAAGACAAGGCACAGTTGCTCAGCTCCTCCTGCTAGCATTCAGTATTCCCTCTGTTGGTTGTTTTTGCACCAATAGTTTTGCAAACTTGTCTTATAATGCGCTATCATTTTAATGTTTAAAAGCAATGGATGCAGAAAAATGAAAGAAAAAAGGATTACATGTTCTACCTAGGATCTAGTTACAAAACTCATTCAAAGGTTTGCTAGAAATTCCATAGTTGTTTCAGGGTGCCAGTAGTCCAATGGTTCAACAGGTTGCTTTTATCCCTCTCTAACACGAGCATCTTATATTGGCATGTTTACATTCAGCATCAGCATAGCCCCTTGTGCCTATTATGTATTCAGACAGTATTAATAATTGATTAACCCTTTACAAACCACTTAGATGTGGAGTCTCTCTCTAAAGTGGAAATGAGCTGATCAGAGAGGTGCTTGTCAAAGAGGCTATTAGACAACATCCTTCCTGCTTGAAAAAAACCCATGCTAATAAACTAACACATGAATTCAGGTAAATTCTCTTCCATTTTTATCTGGAGTTTCCTTCTGCAAATTCAATTCCTTCTTTGGCTCTTTCTCTGTTTACTCAAAAGAGATTTCAAGTACTCTAGGGGATTTGGGCTGTATTTTCTGTGAAAACATTTTCTACCTATGTCATTTATTAATTCACCAGTCCTATATATGGTCTTGTTTCCTCATGACACACCAGGAATTATGCACATGCACTCAGGGGTGAGTGGGCTGTAATGATTTCCCCATGTAAGGCTGCCAATACGTTGTTGTTGAAATGTGCAACTATACAAAAAACCCCGAGGGAAAAACATGTGTGTAAGTTGGATGAGTGGCTTTGTTTGAAGTTCTGTAACCATAAATGAATTGAATATATTTATGGGTTTGCAGAATCATAGAATATTTTGGGTTTGGAAGGGGCTTTTAAAGATAATTTAGTTCCAAAACCAACACTCCCCCTCCCTCCATGGACAGGGACACCTTTCACACTAACAGACTGCTGAATGCTCCATGCACACTGACCTTGAATATTCCAGGAAAAGGGCATCCAGAGGTTCTCTAGGCAACCCATTCCAGTGCCTCCCCAACTTTGTGACAAAGAATTTCTTCCTTATGTCTAAACTAAATCTATCTTCTTTTGCTTTAGAATTTTTACATCTTGTCTTATCACTACAAGCCCTAGTTAAAAACCTTTCTCCACTTTTTTAAAATGAGCTCCTGTAACTAATAAAAGGCAGAAATAAGGTGTCCCCAGAACCTCCTCTTCTCCAGGCCAAAAACCCACAATCCTCACAGCCTGTCTTGCTGGGTGAGGTCTCCTACCCTTTTCATCATTATTGCGCCCCTCCTTTGCACCCCCTCTAGCACGTTTATTTCCTTCTCGAGATCACAGAAGTCACAAATGTGTCTGTCAGTGGCCAGGCCTTGGTTTCATCATCCATACTGAACCTAAGGAGGTGATAATTCTTCCCACCTCTCCTCATAGGCTTCAATGAAAGGACCTCTCTTGTCCTCTCCCAGGCAATATGCTGTAGCCTGCTGTTACAATCCACTCCGAGGCAGGGTAACAAAGATTTCTGTTAATAAATCCCTTGGGATGAATCAGAGGGAAGTGACACTAAATGACCAGTGTATACATAAGGCAAATTTATTTTAAAACAATTTAAATGCAGTGCAAAAGAAGTATGTGGCCATCTTGATTCTTTTCAATAAAAATATAAAAATATCAAAAAGGAAATACTCAAGGAAAAGAGAAAGAAAGATTAAGAGTAGATAATGGAGAGGAAAGATATTACAACTCATGGATCTAGAAAGAAGACCTGATTGGTCACAGACTTGATCCATTGGGAGAGTGGCCTACCAAACCAAGAGTTTGTCAGGTTACATACATTTAGGATGGCATCGGAACACCCAGATCCCTCCTCAGGAAGGAAATTCTTTGTTTCTGATGCAATATTATGAGGTATGTGTAGTCTTCTGATGGAGAGTTCCCAGAAAGGGTCTGGGGGTGCCTTGGTGCCCTTGATGGCCCACAAACCTCTCTAGGGATAGCACTGCTGTTTGTCCCTGCTTCTGCCAACTGTGCAGCTGTGTCTTAGATGAAAAAGGGGAAGCTGGCATCAAAAAATCATTTCCCTACCTCCACAGGATCTGCTTCTTACCAGCCATTCCCCTTGGAATGGTTTGAAACAGCTTCCTGAAGACTCCACATTCCCAGCTGTCCTGGATGCAGTCAACCAAGCAGCAACAGAGGAGTGATTAAGTTGCCACCTTGCAGAGGCAGAGAAGGGATAAACATACATGATTTGCAGTAAATTCTGATGGAATACCCTTGATGGCTTAAAAGGTTTTTATATAATAGTATTAATTCCTACTGACTCCTAACCAAGCCTTTTTCCAGTAAAGAGGAGCCAACATGTCAGCTAGGAGGCACTGAAATGACTTAGTTTGACAACAGAGGCTGAGTTCCACAATTGAAAGGTACTGCTGACAGCACGCTCAGGGGATTCACTGTGGAGTTTCATAAATTTAAAATAAAACACCTGCTTCTTTGTTGAGTCCTCTATTTCTGTACTACTGAATGATCCTTTGAAACCAAAGATATTGATATATTCTACGCTTCAGGGGAATCAATAGAAACTTTAATCACAAAATTAAACAAACCCAAATCTACTGGCATTACATGCTAACACTTTTGGAAGGAGCAACAAGACGTCTTATAGTCCTCCTGCAACTGGACTTATTATTTACAAAAAACTTATAAAGTTCAATAGCTTCTTCAGAGCTATTGTGGTAGAGAAAAAGGACCTTCCCATAATTTTGAGGTGACATCTCAGTGGGCTTTAGTGCGGTTTCAGATGAATAGCAAGACATGCTCTTCCATGATACAAATATTTCTGACAGAAGGAATTTGTTACCTCTTAGATCTTCATCACTGTCTCTGAATTTCCTTAAAAGGTCTGTGCCATCATCCTATCCCTTTCGTCCTTTCTACACTTCCAAGGCCCAGCTGTGAAAAAGCAGAGATATGAAGGTAGGACCGGTCTGTGAAGCAGCAATGTACTCCCTGAATCACACATACAAGGATATATGCCTAAAGTTCCTACATTTTATCAAGAAAAATGAATCTAGAAATTAGTTTTGTCAATTCTCAAGTAGAATTATGCAGAATGATAAGTGAATATAAAACTTAAAAATCCTCATTTGTAAAAAACTAAAAATTCTTGTACATGTAAAAATTTAAAGCTGAAAATTTTTCAGAAAAGGTACCTGTTCTGAAACTAATCTCTTTCCCTGAAAAAGTGTTGCAAAAGTAAAGAATGAAGTCCTTTCACTTATTAAGTCCTTTTCTGAAAAGAATAAGGGTACATATCAAGGGAGCTTCCGAAGTGGAAAGGCATGAAACCTCTTGATTTTATGTCAAAAATAAAATTCTACATCCATGTTCTTCCTGGAAATTCACAGAAAAATTCCACTTTGGGATTTTCCCTCTCCAGGGAAAATGTTTCAAAGTGTGAAATATTTTTTATAGAATTTTTTTAAAAAAGCAAACAACAACAACAAAACAAAACAAAAAACACACAAAAACAAACAAAAACCAACCTAACAACAACAAAAAACCCAAATAAAAGATCTATTTGTAAACAATCCTACTAGAACCATCACAGATTTTTCATTTCAAATTTTGCAAGAAGCCAATGACTTTATGTATAAACTGAAAGATTTTTCATTTACAATCTCTATATTTCTTGCTATTATGACTATTATTTGTGACAGAAGGAAAAAACAGTGACTCATCTGAAAATGGTTAGAGGGTTTACACAACAAATAAATACATAATCCACAATAACAGAAGCATATAGCTAGTCTTCTGTAAATCTATAATAGTTCATCCCACTTCTCAAATAATGGAAACTTGTGGAATAGGGATAAAAGGATTATCTATAACCCAGGCAGAAACAGGTCTTTTTTCTCTCTTAAGTGAGCTGATAAATTGAGTTTTTGTGGCATGTTAACTTTGGCTGGCTGCTGGGTGCTCACCAACCTGGTCTATCACTCCTTTCTTATAGGACAGGGGGAAATTGTGTGGAAAAGCTCATGGGTTGATATAGGATCAAGACAAGGATGTGCAGACGATTTACCAATCACTATCACGGGCAAAACAGACTCAGCTTAGGGGAAATTAGTTTAAGTTATAGAGAATTAAGCAGAATAGGATAATGATACATATGAAGAAATTGTAAATCACCTTCTCAACCCCCTCCCATCATCCCAGGCTGAATTTTCTTCCTAACTCTTTCACCTCCTCCCTCCTAAGCAGAGCAGGATGATGGGGAGTGGGAGGGATTGTCAGTTCCTTGTGTTTCATCTCTGCTCTTCTTTATTCCTCATGCTTTTCCCTGCTCCAGAGACAGATGCTCCCACAGGATACAATCCTTCACAAACTGCTCCAGGGAGAGTCCTTCCCTTGGGCTGCAGTTCTTCAAAAGCTGCTCCAGCATGATTCCTGTCCACAGGGAGCAGTCCTTCAGGACTCTCCAGTGTGGGTTCCCTGTGGGGTTACAGGAACAGACTTCAGAAGACAAAACTTTGTTTTAAATCCATTTTGGATTTATTCTGGAATGATGGACCGTTCCATAGCTTTTCACAAGGATGGGATCTTTGACAAGTTCTGCTCATGATCAAAGTCAAGGAGGCTTGTGCCACTCTACTAGATAACCTTGCTTGATGCCTCATTGGCACCCTTTTATTCTGAATATATCCAGATATACTGTTCCATTTTCCAAATTATCACCATATTCTGCAAAGCATTTCTCTGCAGGACTAACTTTGAATTCTGGAACAAAGAAGAGGCACCACCTGTTGAAAGATGAATCCATGGAGTTATTTCCAGGACAGAGACTGGCTTCTTGAATGTTGTTTTTCATGGAAGTAACCTTAAGGGCAGAATTTATATAAGAATCCATTAGGGACAGACACAATTGGATCTATCATAGCATACAATGACTTTCTGGGCCACATGTCACTTTGCTTTGCATCTTACAGGCAATTTGTGAATGGCAGTTGGTGAGACAAGATCTGCTACATGTCTTTCCAGTAGAATATTGAACATGACACAACAAAGTCTGATTTTAATCTCAGGATAAATAATAAAAATAACACAAAAAAGCTGTTAGTAAATACTGTAAAAGGAAGTGCTTGAGGGTGTTTTCTGATAGTGTAGTTATTTATAAACCTCTCCTTCCCACATGCTAAAAGACTCATTAAGTATGGGGATTCTGGATAAGAGCAATAGAGTGCAATGTGCAGTGGGTAGCATGCAGTAAATATTCAGAAGGCACTGGAGAGTCCTTGTTCAGAGACCAAGCTCGGGAAGTGATGTAAACTCTTCACAGAGCACTTAATTTGATTCTCTCAGAGATTTATTTCAGCATGTGATTGATGGAAACTGACTAAGTGGTAGTGTGGCAAAAGTACAAAAGCTATTGAACTATTAATGTTATTTATAAGGACAGGACTAACCATGATAAGCAAGGACCAATATGAAATGTTTGTTTACTTATTTGGCGTGAAAATCCTTCCTTTGTGAGGGGCCAGCAGGACTGAACAGGCTGAACAGCAGACAAAGACAAGTGCTGGCCTCCCAGAGCCATCACAGGCTCAGCTCCACTTACAGTGGTGTGGGGAGCAGGTTAGGGCTGAGAGCTTTTACAACATATTTTGGAAGCACTTTGTGCAAAATAAAGTATAAACACAGAGGCCCTGAACTTCCCTGGATTCAGAAAATGTTGTTCTTCATCTCTGACCTGTCAGCTGCATTGGGCTTTACCATTTCATTTCTCTTGTTAAGAACATCAGAAATGGGTAAGCAAAGTGGAGCAGTAATCAGTATTCTTTGTATTTGACAACCATTTCACCTCCCAAAGAAATCACCTTTTTCTTGGGTCCACATTTCCTGAGTGCTTGGAAATCACCACAACATAAATATATGCCAATCAAGTGGTTAACATAATAGCATA
The DNA here is from genome assembly GCA_013400435.1 of Pycnonotus jocosus. Taxonomy (NCBI): domain Eukaryota; kingdom Metazoa; phylum Chordata; class Aves; order Passeriformes; family Pycnonotidae; genus Pycnonotus; species Pycnonotus jocosus. Next base: position 891,542 of record VWYP01008646.1, on the reverse strand, counting down.
TTGTGAAATTATATGTAAACATCAAACTACATTGATTGGGCAATTTCCTATCCAGTTATTCTTGAATTACCACTTCCCTGAATATGTCTTTTAGGAATGTCTCAGCTAGAAAGCTGTCTGCAATGTTTTATTCTCTTTAGATCTAGTTTATTCAAAATATTTCAACTCTCACAACCCAAATGGGTAAGTTATTGGCCAGGTACAGAATGCATGGAAGAATATGGGTAATTGACCTGTAAATATTTTTCTGAAATAATTCAAGAACCTCTTGCTTGTTGCTTGCCACATGAGCTCAACCTCTAACCCACTTAATACCATTATCCTGAACTCAAGCAGAGGGATCAGACATACCAACATTCCAGTACAGGAATCCCTGTGGTACCATTTAACTTGGAGGAGGAAGGAAGGGTTGGAGTTGCAGGTGGCCTTGTAATTCTTGGGAAACATCCCACTTCACATGAAGGCTTCCTCAGTAACTATGCAAAGCCAACCAATGTGTCAATCAAACTGTAGTGAGTAGTCAGTCCAAACATCTGCCTTTTTTGTCTGGTTTCCCTGGGTGTTCTGCCTGGATTTTGTAGCACAGAAATACTTGACATGAAAGCATTTGCTCAGTTCACAGATAAAGGCACAGCAGCTTCTTGGACTCCTGTCTTATTTGCTTTAGCCAACCAGTCATCTGCATGACAGAGGACTGTTTTTAATTTGATGCTGGTGCACTGATTAACAGTGCAGGTCCCTTAGACTTGCCAATCAGAAAGATTAGACAGTGAGCTGGTAAAAATTTACTTATGAAAAGTGACATCCCATATCAGTTCATGCTGGCATCTATCTGCTAAAAGAAAAATTAAACCAAATATTTTGTGTCATACAAATCAAAGTAGGAAAGAACCGGAGGAATGTGTGGCACTTTTCCCCAGTGCATCAGGCAGTTGTTTCCCTGATAATAATTAAATCTCTTTCACTCATTGGCATTTTAGGCAGGATTTATGCAAAAAACCCACAACTTTTGAAGTAATATGATATTCAAGATCTGCTTTCAAGTTTATTCTAAGTTCATATAGACCAACGAGAGTTTTGTCTTAACAGAGCTTTGAATCAGGAGTTGTTTTGCTCCAAGAAACCTCCACTCTTCAGTTATCTGCAAGATATATGATTTTTTTCTTGTGAAAACGGACCTTCTGAAACATCCTGTGGGTCACCACATCTAAATAACATCTGAATATCTTCAAGCTACCTATCTTTGAGCTAGGTTCTAATTCTGTCCAGAATCAGGATGTGTAGAAATTTCATTTTTACATAAATTTTATCAATGTATTTTTCAGAAGCATACACAGAAAAGTTTCTGGGCTTTTAGTTTAGACCAAAGAATATCTCATCTGTCCTTGCAACCACATACCCTTCAAGGATCTCTAGAAGTTAGGGAGAATGCTTATGATAGATTATAGAATTATGATAGAATTATAAACAGAAGTTCAGGTGAACCTTGAACTAGTATTGTCCACCCTTAGGTTCATGTGTCTAAGAGCCAAGTGCCAGCTGGGACAATGCAATCTTTGGCCAAGCCTGTTCTATCAGAAGAATGAAAGTAACTGACAAAGCAGTATGACCATGCTCTTTCCTTCCTGATTCTTGGCTTTACCTGGGTTATCAGCTGGCCTCATTGGGGCTGCACAGTTCCTGAGAAGAGTTCAGATCCCCTGCTCTTGGGCTGCACTGGATGTGACCAGCCCTGTCCATATCCAACACACCCAGCATGTGGACAGGAGTGTGAGCTCTGCTCATCTCCAAATCTGCCTGGGCTGACCAGACCAGCCCCAGCAGCTCAGCAGGACAGATTTGACAGGGAGGCTCAATGGGGCCTGGGACTGTGACATCCTTCATGTGACACTGAGGACATTTGCCTGTGTCTATAGTAGGCAATCAACAGCCCCTGAGCATAGGAGTAGGGCATGGGCCATGACTGACCCCTCTGCTCACCTCTACAGGCTCCCTGGCTGTGCTCAGCCTTGTACAACAGCAGGAAGGGCCAGGCACTGGCACCATCCCTGGTCTCTCACCTGCAGGCAGATAGGGGGGACACCTGGCTTTGGGAAAAAGAAATCTCCCTTTTTTTGTATCTGCTCAAGACACCTCCTGTTGCTGTTTATGGACATGTATATAGCAAAAGCTTATTGCATGATGTCTGAAATACTGATTTGATACTGGCCTTTCGTGTCTGGTCCATACATTATTTTGACCAGGCGTATTTTGCCCCTTTCAATCAGACAATCTTGAGTGTCTGTTACAGTGATAAAATGCCTCATGTGCTCTGCCAGAAACTGTCATATTCCCATTGTTTACTGATTCCAGGCAAGCTTAGTCATAGTGGTATTACAAAAAAAAACAACCTTGGAAAATAAGTTAGAATAGGAGATAAAGATGATGGGGCTGTCTTAGGACTTTAAGATTACTATAATTTATCCTTTTATGAAAAATATGCTTTTTTTTCTTCAAGTCCTGGATTCTGTGTTGTTTGTTAAATGTTGCAACTACTGTGCTCTGTCTTGGCTTTTTAATTTTTCTAATTGGTGAGGCAATAACACAGCGAAGATGGAATGTGCTATGCAAGTGCAAAGCAAAATCCAGGCTCATTGATTTTGGTGGAAATTAAGGCCTACATCTATATTTTATGCTTCCATAGCACATTCCATCTTCCACACTTTTCCATTTATGGGATAATGTCACTGGAGAGAATACTTCACATTCACTTCTGTATTATTTAGCCATGCAATATGATAGTGATAAGATCAAGATGTTAAAATCCCAACTGTTTCAGCAAGTGCTTCATTGTTAGTTGGGGTGTCATGTCTGTTAACAAGCTTATTCATCATCTCTGCTTTTTCCTTGTGGAACAGGTAATGAGTGGTAACTTGTGTATCTCTTTCTCTACTCATCCACTTCCATATTACAGAAACAGTTGTCTTTCATTGGATACCAATAAATCTTCCCTTATATTTGGTGTTTTATTTATTGGCTTTGGGTTTGGTTTTTTGGGTTTGATTTGGTTGGGTTTTATTTTTGTTGTTGTTTTTGGTTTGTTGTTTTTGTGGTTGTTGTTGTTTGGGGGGGGGTCTTTATGTTAAATCTATAGATTAATTCACATAAGAGATTTTTTGCAGAACTTCAAAATCTGAAATAAAGAACTGTCTGGTGCTCAAAAAAAAGACAGAATGGGATTCCTGGTCTGACACAGACTATTATAAGCATGGACCACTCACTTTACCAGTCTCTTTTTCCTAAAAATGGGACAATCTAGCATTTATCCTTCTTATGTAATGGTAATGTTTTATGACTTAGGAAATGTTTATAGCACAACACTGTTATTAGCATAGCATTGTTTACTTCTGCAAATGTTGATTAAAGACACTAAAATTATCTGGATGATAAGAGTAAGGTACAAAAGGAAATGAAAATGAGGCTTTAATCACTCTCTCAGTGTATAAAGGAAGGCAGATAAGACCATTCCCAAACACAAGCTATAAATAGGAAATTACCCAGGGAGTACAATTTTGTCACATGTTTTCTCTCTGGGGATTGCATGTCAGCAGAACTGTGTCTTTGCTACCTGCTGCCACATGCTGCTAGCTTGGAACCAAAATCTTAAACATGGTGAAAGGATAAAGACAATTAATGGCCACAATAGCTCATAGGGTCTCACTTCCATAGATCTGGTCACCTTGAGGAGATCTGCTTTCAGTGGCATGCTGTGGCTTCAATTACATGGCTGCTGCTGTATTACTGTTTTGCTGTCTGACATTAAGATATTGCCAGGATAAATGTTGTCTCCTGAAGGTTTGCACTGAGTCAACCTCATGTACGAAGCTAAGAGTGATGAAAATTTCTTCTGGATTAAACAAGTTAACATTGCTCTTGCTGACTCAAGCAATGGGAGACTCTTTTGTGGTTCACTTACTAGAAATGCTACTTTTGTCTCAAAGTCTGCAACCCTTCTATTACAGGAGGCACAGCTTCAGCTCTCTGCTTCTCCTAATTTGGTTGGTCCCTACCTCAGCCTGCAGTGATGTTTGCCCATCCACCTATGTGTGTCTTTTCCTTGCTGAGAAACTCCGTTGCAGACTTCATAAGTGACCAAATTCCAGCCACTGTTCTCATTTTCATTCTTTTCTTGACAAATTCAAAAATTCTCAGAAAAGTCATGACATCATGGTGAAATCAACATGGAAAGTTGTGACATAGTATCTCTGATGCCTGCATGAGCCTTGAAAAGTTATATATATACTTCACTAGTATTTTAAAACTTCACAGCTCGTCACTGTTTCTTTCCCTCACGTTTCCTTCTAGTTAGGTTTTAGACTTTGGGTGTCTTGCACGTGCACAGCAGCTGTGTGCACATAACATACATTTTATGCAGAGCATATGAGAAAGCAGCTTTAAGTGAGTACCAAGTATCTCATTCAGAGTCTGCCCTCATAAAACTTTCCCTATTGGAGCACAGATAGACCAGAGGGAAAAAAGAGATTTGTTGTGGGTTCTCCATTACTTTCCTACTCAAATCTCCAGTTGCTACTCTAGCTCTCTGCCAAAAATATTTTTTGTGGTCCTTGATGATAAATTTAGGATTATCATAATCTGTCGCAGGATTAACAGTCTCTAGCTTCATGAAATATAAATCACTCATCCACCCAGACTTCAGCAGCACATCTACCGGAGCTGGTAGTTGAATTTGGCTTTCGTCCCCATGCCCTATAACCCTTCCTGGGACCCCACTGGTACCCCCTTGCCAGTAAACTGTTTAAGGTCAGGGTATGCCCCAAGCAGTGGCACAGCACTGCCCATACTATTTTAAAGCCATAAAAAAGGTACATGACCTGTCTTCAGACCAGGCAATCCAGTATTCTTCCAGATAAGTACTGGACATGGCTTAGAGATCCTCTGCCACTAGAATTCACAGCTTAGGTACAGCTGCCCTGCCTAGGAATTAGAGAAATTTAGTTAGACATTAACTGTGCTGTATCAGCTGGCTACAGGTGCAAACGCATCAGTGTTTTGGTTTAGATCAGACCTATTTATTAAAAGCTTGCTTCCTGACTGGTTCCCAATTGGTTCCCATTGGTTTACCACAATCCCACCTGGAACAGAAAAAAGAGTTCAAATATGCTGTCACCTAGGGCAGTATTTCAACATGAAATAAAATTGTTGCAAGTATGCTACCCTATCACAATTCCTAAGCTACTATACAAGATGGATAAACCAGAATGTTACTGTTTAAAAAAATATTTCAGGGTCTTGATGTAGCTTTGAACATTGGATGTAACTTTAATAACCACATTGGACCTTATGACTCGAATATGACACCAGATACTCCTTTTTCTTTGTGTTTCTGTAACACCAGTATCCCATGTAACACCGTCCAGTTGGTACTTTAGGGTCCATCTAAAGACTCACAGCTCAAAGCACCAAATCTTTGTGCCCAAAATACATTGAGATTTATCCAGAAGCAAAAGCTCTCTTAGGTTAGTTCTGCAAAAGGTGCAGTAAGATCAGCACGAAACACCACGTAATATGTGGACCATAATTCTTACTTGGCCACAAGCATCAGGCAATGCAAGTTTTCAATGATTTCACGGTCCTAGATGTCATTGCAGCCTTTCTTCTAGTCAGGTATTTGTGAGATCTTCTGCTTAAAGGAGAATATTGAAGGAGAACTGGAAAATGTGATGTCTTTTCCAGAAGATATTTCCAATTTGCCCTGTTATCTGAAGTCCTAGAGAATGTCTGTTACATTGTTGGATATTTTCATTGAAATGTGGCCACTGTACTTTGGAAAATAGACAACAATAGCCCAAAAATTCCGATTGAAAAAGGAAGCCTTTTTAGAGGAAGACTAAAAGAGTAGATATCTACCAAAATCTTTGGTTCATTTTAAGGACACATACCGTGATTTTCTATGCACAGTATGGGTAACAAAATGTTTCAAGGGCACATTTTGGGAAGGTCATTGAAGAACTTTGTGCAGTAATCTGGGCTGGCCTTAAGATCAATGAGACTTTGCCAAGTCCTTTATATCAAATGATGCCCATCTTCCACATTTCTACAGTTCTTGTTTTGCCACTCCTCATGTGCCCTCACAAAGACAAGCAAACAGGCAAATGGGATTATGGAAACCAGTGCTAGAAGATAAAAGAGATTTAATCCAACAGATGTAGAAAAAGATTGCCTTGAACATGTTTGCAAAACAAGTTATTGTTTTGTATCATGCAAGGATTAGATATCTTGGGATAATCTGTACTCTGAGGAATTACCACTTTGCTCCAGCCCTGGATCACACGTACATGAGACTATGAGAAATCCTTTTCTGGCTTTCCTCTGCACAGCAGATGGACATGATAGATATGGGATATTTTTTCTTTAATTTAATTTTTCCCCTTTTTGTCTCTTTTCCTAAGTCCAGTTGGCAGATCTTGTAATTTGCTGTGTTGACCCTTCCAGGGGCTTGATATTGAACCTACCATCTGGCTAATAATGAGGCCAGCTGGACACTAACACCAAGATCCAGTCCCAGACTCACATCTTCTTCATCTGGCTTCTTTTTCATCTGTTTGTTCTTGTTATGTCTGGACCCAATAGACATCATGTTTTGCAAAGTCACACAAAGTTCTTAGCCAATCTTTTTGTTTCTGGGTACACTTAATGACGGCAGGGGTGTAAGTTTTCTGGCCCCTTAGGCAACATTTTATTGTTGTGTGTGGACCATATAGATTAACAAAAAGAGAAAAGCCTGATGAAACTGCTCTCACTGTTAATAATCAGCAAAGTTTCCTGGTTGCAGCAATAGGTTCAGATAAATCACTGGGTCATTTCCCCCAGAGTTTAATTGAACCACTGCTCTTACTCACCAGTTTGATTGATGTGACAGTGTACACAGATTCTTGATTCACAAGAAGTGAACATTTTTCTGTTGTTAAATTAAAGATCTTCCTCTAGGACATTCAGAACAATTGAATCTGACAAAGACTCTTGGTACACTGGATGTTATTGGGTCCACCTTAGTGGGACTGTCTGTCACAGACTCATATTTGTACTCCACATAAGCTTGATCAGGACGTCACCATGTCTGCTTCTGTCATGTCATTACTGGCAGTGAAATGAGAGTTAGAGGATCTAGGTGTCTTTGCTGGACACAAACAACTGCTCATACAGACAAAAAGGTCTCTCCTTACAGTGCTGTGTAAGGAAAGATGAGCAGGAGCTGAGACAGCAGCAAAGCAAGCAGGGCACAGTTCTCACCAGCACAGCCCCTTAGCATCCCAGCATTGTGAGCAGAGCAGGTCCAGGGAGAGCAGCTGCCTTCAGCCTAGGGCTAAGATTGGCAGACAAGTCTCTAGGGATGAGGCAGGTCTGAAATCAAGCCAGGAGGACAAGTCTGCCTGTCAAGGTCAGAACTCACATCAGTGGGGTACATGGGCCAGCATAGCTGAAAAATTGCTGGACCAAGGCTTTTGTGCAACATGCTTAACAGTTCCTGCCAAAACATACAGGATGAGAAGAATCAGATCTATTATGTTTTGTAAGTTTAATTTTGGTATGGTAACAGATGTCTCACTTTCAAATATAAAAGTATGATGTAACTGTCCTTTTGTCATTAATATACTGAAAGACATCCTCTTTATTACTTCACAGACAAGTACTTCTCTTTATTAACACGAATTTGCAGACGCTTTATCCATGAGAGACTGAAAAGTCAATGACCATGCTGTGATATCCTTGCTCCCATCCAATAACATGCCAGTGCTATATCTTCATGTAAGAAAGAGATCATTCTTCCTCAAGGGAAGAATCTTGCTCAACATCTGCTCTATGTCTTCTGCAGCTCCTGCTGTTGCCTCTTACACAGAAAGAGCCACTCTCAAGTGTAAAGACCCATTTTGAAAATGATCTGTTTCTTGCCAGCTGTTAAATGAAGTGCAGTGCAAGAACAATCCTTCACATGACCATGGAGATAAGTTAATGATACTGTGCCAATCAGGTGTGTGTTGTCCCCATTTAGCAACCCTTACAAGGTACATACCAAGGTTTGTTCTCCCTGAATCCTCTGAAGCTTATAGTAGCAGACCATTGATTTATGCTGTTGCTGCCTTAGAAAGCACAGAAGGGTTCATGTTGCCAGGGATGTGGGATCAATCCTGTAATTACAGTCCATTAGCAGGGAAGCCACTGTTAGGCCTCTCTTGCATTAGAAATAGACCATCATTTCTAAAACTGTCTAAAACAATGAGGTCTATGAAAATAGCTCCCAGTTGTGAGGAAGAGGATTGTACAATCAGCTGGAGAGGTAATTGCACTGGAGCACAGGTCAGCACAGAAGGGAGATGGTCCTTGTCTCAGTGCATTAAAGACAGTCCACTATGGTTTCAGAGTGATTTTCAAGGCCACATTTGAAATCAATCTGCCTCCAGGTGGTTTTCTTCAGAAAGATTTCCCATTAGATTTCTACTTAGTGTTTTGCACCCTGCCTTCTGCTTCATCTGGGAAAACTCTGAGGAATTGTTTTCAGATTCACCACTTAGTTTCTTGTAGAACTCTTGTAGAGACACTTCCAGGCCTCTGCCTTACTGGTCTACATCTGTGACTTGAGTTTTGAATGAGTGCATAGCCACTTGTCTCTCCTCCTAGCCAAAACTCTGTTGATGAACTCACTGTTGGAATAATTATTTATTATTCCACTTTATTTATTATTCCACACTTTATTTAATATCAAAAGCTGAAGTACAGTCGTAGCTGAATGTGAAGCTATTCATGGTCACATTGTCCAGAGCCAATTGCTGTTCCACAGTGTAATATACTACTTCTATTACTTTTGTGAGAACAGGTGCCAGCCAGCTGACACAGGGTGCTGGGTGCTTGCAAGCTCAAACAGACAGGTTATTAAAACCTTTTTAAAAGAAAAAGCTGGCTCTCAGTTACAAACATGGCTGACACAGGCTGCCCAGCATCACCAGACATTCAGAATGCTAAGGAGATATTGCTGTAGGTAAATGATATAGCTCTAATTACATCAATTCTAATCTCTACTGTTGACAGCAACCAAGCTGTCTTTATTCTGCTTCTACCCACCCAGAGAAATAGCAGATTGGGGACCTTCTTCTCTTGCTCATTTCCAAGGCTTCAAACCAGAGCCTGCACTTAGATCACATCTTGCATTTTCTGAATTTGATCTTTTTTACATCGCGTGCTATCCTGTGCATTGACTGAAAAGCAGCACTATTTCTCTGAATGGATGTCCAATATTGTCATCACCACCTCCTTTTCTCTCTTCACCGAAGAATAAGAGAAAGTCTCAGAGAGAGAGACACCTGAAGATCATAAATAATGCCTTTTTACCTAGATCCCCTTTTACCCTACGTAATCATTTAGTCATGACTCTCCTTATCCGATCAGACCAACCCATCTTTTCTTCTGTCAGTTCCCTGTCCAAGTGTCAGCAGTCTGAGGCACAGTGATGCTCAAGCCCCCAGGCTAGGTGGGCTCCAGCAGTATGTCCTCTGTTACAGGAATAGTTTATGTCAATACAGCTCCCTGGATTTCAGCCCAAAGGCTGCACATGAAAGAACTGAAATCAGCACTCCCTAGTCTCTAATTCCTAGCTTAGTCTCTACACACTTATTGTAATCTTCCTGGGCAGTTCTAAAGGAAGGGCAATCTCACTCACTGACCTACAGCTTTTTTCTTTTTTCTTTTTTTTTTTCTTTTTTTTTTTCTTTCAGCCAGGTCAGCAAGCAGCCTTAGCCAAGAAGACATTTAACTCCTTAGCAGCAAGATGGCACTGGGTGACATTTCCCTGGCTCTTCTACAGGAACAATGTCGATGATCATCAAGATCATCATTAATGATCATTTGTTCAAAAATTCAGTGTGAATTTCTTGGCATAGAAATATGTCTCAGAGCTTTGGGAAACTCAGATTCACTTACATAACTTACAGAACCTTGTAATCTCCCAGTAAAGTAGAGATCTGTAGCCACTAATAGATTTAGGGGAGTTTAGAATTCTTTGAAAGTTTTGATCCAAGTTTAACAACCTGAGCCTGCATTGGAGGGTACCTGAGAAGTTCCTTGAGAGGCACTATCTCCTTGCTGTGTGTAATTACAGCAGCTCCCCTTTTTGCCCAATATGTTGCACTTAGTCATTCAAGAGGTTTTTTCCTCCTGGTTATGGTACAAAATAATATTAAAATAAAAATCTAACCAAGAACCAAGAAGCTGTTCTGACAAGTTAACAACTATTCCTCATTTTGTTGCTCCTATCACCCTCTGTAAAAAACTGCTCAGTTACTCTGTAAATAATTGTTTTCCTCCTGTTCCAAACTTCTTTTCTTGCCCCAAGTTACCTGTTCAATTCCTAATGTAGTTCTTTCTTGAAAAAGCAAAATATACACAAGGTATCAGCAACAGTCAATATTTAAGGGACATCTTCAAATATGACAAACTGCTGTATGTAGATTCAGGAGCTCTTTCTCTCTCCACCTGTCTGAGCAGCAGGTAGCACAGGTAGTGCTGCTGTTCTGTTTTGCAGAAGAGAACTGAGTAACAAGTAGGTTCATCAATGCAGGGGAAGGATGTGCTGAGTTACTGCTGGACTCAGAGAAGGTACCTCTAGGGACTCATTCCCCAGCTGGACCAGCAGCTGCCTTTCCCATCAGATGGCTGCACAGGACAGGCTTTAGTCCCCATGGTCATGCAGGTGTATCTGCTGTCCCAGTGCCAGAGAAGGAGATGGCTGATGGAGAGACGTGGGTGCAGACCCTGAGCCGGTAACAGAACTGTTGTCAGGGCAGAGCAGGGTGCTGCTGTGGGACAGCTGGCAGCCAGTTGGGTCTCAGAGGACATCGGGGTGTTGAATCCATCCTCCTGCAGACAAAGCTGGTGCTTATCCAGAATGTTACGAATAAGGTGTGGTGATTGGCTCATGCAAATGAGAAAGGGTTGTTGAGTATGGTGGGGAGAAGTTTTGTTGGGGTTTACAGTTCTTTTGATGTGTATTTTTGTTGTTACAGTATGCTTTTGATACCTTGTAAGAGGCGGCAGGGAGTGAGGGGGCACCCAGCACAGTAACACCACAGCACCAATCAGGAGACGAGAAGGGCTCCACCAATGAGGAGGACATAGGAGGACTACTTATGAATATTAATGAGCTCAGGGTATAAAAGGCAGAGACGCCATTTTGTGAGTGGAGCCTCTGGTGGGAAAGAGTCCCATTAAGCTTTTAGTGCTGTTCCCCTTTCGCTTGGTAATTTTCAGTGGGTTTAAATTAAGTTTTATTTACTCATTCCCACCTGGATTTTGAGACATTTATAGCAAGAAAAACCTTCCTCCACTCTCCACCCTTCACAAGAGCATGGGCACAAAGGGAACAGGACTTACTGCTTCTCCAGGCACAGAACAAACCTGAGCATTTTGGCATCTCTTCCCTATGCTCTCTTGGATCAAGATGCACTCTGTGAGTGACTGGGACAACACAAACCTACCTCGAGGATCTGTGCACACTCACCTGTCGCAATGAATTACAAGCAGGGAGCCTGAAACTTTGGCATGATAAGCTCATACCCCAGAGCCTTGGCCACCCACGCTGTGCAGGATAAGAGAAGCTACAGCCACTGGTTTGAGTAGGTGCTGCCATAATCTCCTCAGGTCTGAAGCCTTTTCGGTGAGCTCTGGGGCTGTATCTGTGAAGAGCAATGCAGTGTTGCAGCTAAATACCTCCTTTGAATCAAGGAAAGGCCATTTTAGAAGTGACCTATGGCAATCATAGGAGAATCTTTGCTAATATTCCTCTTCATTGGCTGCTGCACAAGCACAGAGACAGCTCCATCCTAAAACACTTCCTTTCCAGGGGAAAAGACAATAAGCAGGTACAGAGAACTATCTAGAAATTACAAGAAAACAGGTAGAAAACTGGTCAGCACAGCAAACACTAGTTTCAGCACAGCAGCAGGCTGCCAGTTGTCACATCTTTTGCAGCCATCACAGCAAGAGACAATTTTTAAAATGGATTTGAAGGAGGGGCAGCAACCACAGAGGTGCTTGTTTGAAAATTGAGAAAGGGAATGTAGAAAAAAGCACCACAAGTAGTAATTGAAGTCAGCAACATCATTGAGTGGTCTTGGCTTTTGTTCCTGAAACTGAGGTGTTTTGGGTTGCTGGGTGGTGGAGGGGGCATGGGGGGAAGAGAGAATCTTTTCTAGTATGTGAAAACACACATATACACAGACACACACAAAACATTTTCCTCCTAACATGCTTTCATTGCCTACGTCTCAGAGCCTTTGTTATGGTTACATTTGGTTCTCATTTAATCTGTGCTGCCCCCCTGGCGCCTCTGTCCACATCCCTCTATTGTTTAGCTGAGGCTCCTTTCAAGCCTCTCTCCTCACAGTGCCACCGAGGGCTCATGCCAGTCTTTCTTCTCTTTCCCTCTTAGCATTGTTTCTCTTTACCTCTCCAGCATTTCCAGCATTCACTCTTATTTTAAACCTTCATTTTTCTATTATTGTTTTTTCTCCACTATTATTTGTCCCTGTCATTCTCCCTCTGTCTCTTTTTCTGACATTTTCTTCTTCCTGAATTAAACATGCCCTTTAACTTTATTTATCCTCTAGATCAATTCCAGTCTGTGTCTTTTCTTTTTTTTTCTTTTTTTTTTTTTTTCCTTTCCACCCTTCTGGTTGTTTCATTCCCCTTCTCTCTTTCTGATTCTCTTTTTCATGCTCTCTTTCCCCCCGAGAGCTGGTTGGTATTTAAGTAGCTCTTCAGTGTGTAATTTTTGTTTATTGCCAGACCAAGATTTAAAGTCCACCTTGACAAAGAAGATATCTCCACTGACTTTGGTGGGTCTACCTGACTGCTGTAACTTAGAGGATTTGTTTTCTTACAGAAATAGAGTTTCTGAAGGCTTTTGTTACAAACTGATCTCTCAATGTATTAAATGTGTTTGTGGGCAGAATTTGAACTCAGTGTAATACACAGGTGTCACATAAGTTACAACAAACGTCTTCATTTTTACTTATTTATTTCTTATTTAAAACATGTGAAATTGTGTTAGAAAAAATATGGTTCCTTTTCTATTTCAAAGGAAACACTTTCCTGATGTGAGTGATGCTACAACAACTCTCTCATCATGAATCAGTATCCTCTCTCAATGTGAAAAAACCTCCAACATTTTGATGTTGGCTTTTGGGATATTCCGAACTGTTTGCTATGATGCTCTGACTTTATCTTCACTAACTGAAAACAGTGGGACATCTAAGTTTTATTCCATTAAACAGAAAAATCTAAATTGTGTCTGAAGACACTATTTTAGTATCCTCATGTCTTCTGCAGTTTAAATAGTTTTTTTTTTTTTTTTTTTTTCTTTTTTTTTCTTTTTTTTTCCCCATTTCTGTTAGGGCCTTTTTTCACTGTCAAAGTACAGATCCAGAAGACAGATGGGCTGAATATGGGGGAAGCAGTCAGACTGATCTTAATGTGGAAGGTCAGAAATCCTCTTTATTATCCATATGAGTTTTATGGGTTGTAAAAGAAACCATCAAATTCAAGTCAGGTTCCTTGAATTGCAGGAACAGTGTAGTTTCCCCATTCTGGATGGTTAAACAAAATGAAAATCATGAAAAAAATTACACATGTAAGACAGTCAGAGGAGTTACTCAGTTTAATATGTTTTTAATTAAATCTTAGCACTTAATGTGAATTTCCATCCTATATGAAGAGATGCATCAGGAAACCTTTTTAGCACTATCACACTCTGGGTAAATTCTTGCCTATTTCTGATCAGTGGTTTATTTCCCTGTTAAAAAGTGTTCGTCATCATTTCCCCCTACTACTATTTCCTTCCCTAGCTACTTTCATGATGTTATTTCCTTTCAGCATCTTTTCTTTTTCAGTCACAACCAGACAAATTCCTCTCACAGCTACATAAGTGTTCTTCTCTTCCACTTTCATCTCTCATGTTGCAGGAACCATTTCCTCTTCCACTGCCATTATCTTGAATGTGCTTCTCCGTATCAGTGACTCTTTCATCTCATTTCAAACATCAAGAACATCATTCAATCTATCCCTTGGATAGCCTGCTTAGGCCTCCTGTCACTTTTACATTGAAATGATAGTTTAAAATATAGCCTCATTGTGTAAGCATTTAGGGGCTATCATTTGCGCAGATGACTACAATAAGGAAGACTGGTTCCGTCTTATAAAGCAGCCAAAGTGCACAGCTTGCAGACTTGTTTAGCCCATATCTCAGCCTGATTTAAAAAAGAAAATTAAAAGAATGACATGGAAGAGGGCTCAGAAAGGTGAGTCAATGACCTGCCACCTGTGGGAAGCGTGCTGCCAGTGTTGAACCAACCTCTCCTTGCTTTTGACATCTCAAATCATCTCACTGAAGACCAGGATTCCTAGCCCACCTCCACAGCTAAATCAGAAATCAAGGCACCAGATCTGAGGTGACAGATAATCTCTGAAGCTCTTTTCACCAATGATATAGCTGAGGGCAGCCCACTTAAAAGCCTCGGGTGTCTAAAAATGAGATGGATCTGGAGCCCAACTCCTTGTCTAAGGTGTTGATTATTTAGAAAAGGTCAAGAAAATACCTGCTGATTTCCTTCTCCACACAGACCAGTTCAAAAAATGCAGTGGCCGCTTCAGTATGAGGGCATCCACACAAGCTGCAGTTTATCTGTATGAACACTGAGTGAGCAGGGCCTTTGCACCTGCCCTTTGGAGGTCAACCTAGACACGGCTTTAGCCTGATGCATTTTCTTCGGAACTCTCTGGGTGCTGTGTTTGTGTCTGAGCTCTAAGTGGCAATGCCACAAGCCACAACATTCCTGTGCTCTGCAAACCTCTGGCACAGCAGTGCCTTTCTTGTCTGAGTCTTCCACTGAGCTCTCTTATGGCTCTTTATAGGCAGAACTCAGTCCAAAGCATAATTGTGTGAAATTGCAAGAACAGGTAAGAACACATCTTATATACCCATAAGACAGACTTGAAATTAAAATCTGGTATAACAGACAACTATTCTCAGATCTAGCTGCAAACGGTAAATAAATCCAGCTTGTAACTTAATGATCCTTGTGTTTGCAACCAGCAGTGAAAACTGCCTGGGGAGCAAAAGCTGGAACTGTGTGTGGAAGACAGAATGAAGTAATTGGCAATCATATACAGAAAGCACCTGGATTTTATCATTCCAAGCTGGAGATGCAGTCGTGTTAGTTCTGGCCAGAAATCACCCTGTTAGTGAGGGCTGCACTTCAGGATCAGTCCCCTGGATATTAGATCTGTGCTGCTGCTCATTTCACGATCATGCCCCACATTAGACACTCTGCACTGCACTGAGCCTTTGTTACATTATCCCTCCAGTCCCTCCGGCTCCCTCCTCCCACAGCTTGGACCACAGTCATCTGCCTTTCTTGGAATTCATTTCAAAACAGATTCATGTGGCACCTGCTATTCCTCAACAAACAAATAAATTAGCTGCTGTGATATGGAAATTTGCATGATTCACTGTACTTAAAAACTGTTAGCTGTGAACTTATTAATTGAAAACCGCAGGACAATAATAAGCATGTCCTTCAGTCTGAACATGAGTCCCTTGTTATAGTGAATTTGTAAAGCAATAAAAATGTGTTTTTCAAGGAAAACGCCACTGCCTCAGGACAATTGAATCTTGGTCATGCCTCTCAGGAGAAAGATGTGCTGTCACGGAGGGGAGCACAGGGCTCCCTGCCAAACCTGTGCAACCCAGCTGCAGGGTATGGGCAAGACACAGGGGACCTCAGGGATAGCTTTGCCTCTCCTACTCCTCTCCAGCAATCCTACCTTCACCTTTGGGATGCTTTCATCTCCCTCTTGAGTGGCTTTAATCTCCTTATTGCATGGCTGCCCCAGGGACTCTCTGTGCTCTCCCTCCTCTGTTATCCCCCCACATTGGTGGGGAGAAAGGATTTAGCCCTGGTGTAGCAGCACCTTTCAGCCGACTCTGCTTTCCTTGCAGAATGCCATGCCTATTGATCTATTTGCTCTGCCTGGATCATAGGTTCTCACACGGGCTTCTTTGTGCCTTTATTGCAGACAAAGGGTTTCTCTCATATTTTACTGGAAAATTCGTAAGCAAACTGCATTTATTTTGCAAATAAACGTTGTAAACTCTGAAAATTAGCAAGCCCATGTTTTCCTTAGTGTGTAAAGTGAGACAATTCTCATATATAACAAGTTGCCCATGTGCATTTGCATGTCTGATCCATGGAGTCTGTGACCACTTCCACCCTGAGTCACGATCTGCAACCCCAGTGAAGCCAATACTATCTGCTGGTCTGACTAGAGTATTGTACCATATATTTTTGTACACATTGTGATTTTCAAATAGGAAAACATTAGTTCAATCTACATTGACAAAGCATGGCAATATTTGGTATGAATCCTGGAAAAATCATTCATCGTTTTGTTTTCTGTGTTTTTCTGTCTTTGTTTTCCTTCATTTATTCAGGAGGAAAGAAAGAGACTTCCTCTAGTGCTTGAATTTTAATTATTTGCTGCATGGTCCTCGGGTAGAACTGAGTGTTTCTAGGAGGTGTAACACATTGTACAGCAAAAGCATGGATGTACTGCCAGTGGTTCTAATGCCAGGATTTGTCATTGCTTTCCTTAACTCCTATTATAGATTATTTTTTAAATATGTTGAAAATAATGATAGTTAATCTAACTTGTAAATTACAACCCTCAGAAAAATAAGAAGCAGCTGTCAAATAACCATCGTATTTGTGGGATTTAATTCAAGCACAATTTTATATTTCTGTTGTTTTTGATGACAATAGTAAACTACTACTTGCATTGCAAAGCCAAGGATAGATCTTTTCAGAAAAATGGAGTAACCACGTGAACCTCATGCCAATATTGACGCAAAAAGCAATGCATATGCATTGCAGAAGATACTGTCTTGTGGAAGATCCAGTTCATGGGGTAGGACGAGGTCGTAAAGCAAGGAGCTAATATTTTCATAGTCAGAAGTAACTGAAAATATACAACTCATTTTAGAAACAAAGTTTTCCTTTATCTGCCCTAAAAAACCAAATTGTTCCTGCCCTACTTTCAGGCTTTTCTCATTTACCTGGTGTTTCTCAATCACAAATGTTCTACTAGTCTGATTTTTGATCTAGTGTTAACATAAACATATGACTGCAGTGGCCCAGGGAGCAAAGCCAGGTCTGGGCGAGGGTTATTGAGCAGCCTTGCATCATCCTGGGACCCTTCTTCAAAGAGGACTTCAGATCACTCAGTTCTTGCTACTGTTTGCAGAGTCACACCCATCACTATTACTTATTCTCAGCAAAGTAAAATGAAATCAGACTAACATCGTGGGCTAATTAAAACATTCTTTTCCAGCTTACTCTTAATTTTATATCCCTTAGCCATTTTGCATCTTGTGTCAAAACCACAAACTTGGTATGTGAAAGCTCACTCACTTTCACTAATCCTTCACAGAGGGGGATGATGAAGTTTTTTTTCTCTGAAATGTAGAAGAGTATCTGTAACAGATCTAGCCACTGGGTAAAAACAATAGAGCTCAAAACCTGCTGATTTCAACTTTAGTCCATCAATTTAATCATAAGAACATTACAAAAAAAACCAAAAAAACCAAAAAAACCCAAACTCAACATCATATCTATCAGCATCCTCACTTAAAAAAAAATAATAAAATCCAACTCAAAAGAAGTCAGGAGTATAGCAATCAAATGCATGAAAAAATAAAACTAGTCTGTCTGTAAAAATTTGGCTCTTGTTAACAGATGCTATTTGTCTAAAGGACACCTTTTAAAAAGGCATAATTTAAATAGAAAGGTAAGAAAATTATTTGAGTTCACTAAATGAATGCAAATGACTAAAATATGAAAAAAATCAAGCTTGACATTCAAGATACATCTGAAGTTATAGGGCAAGAAAATCTAATAAATCAGAACATTTTATTTATAACAAAAGCATAAAAATTTCTTCCATGTCTTTCAATCACAGAGGCATGGCTTATGTTATGTTTTTCTATTTATTTTAAACTAAGTAATATCTCACAGTTGTAGAGTTCAGGGAAAATTGATGATATTAGACTAATGGGCAAGAACATGAACTGCCCAAATTTTAAGACACCTTTATTAGATGATCCTTAATGCCTGGTTCTGGTTACTTGATACAAATTTGAGAATGTCTTAATGAAGTGGAAAGGCAAGTCTGCAATGAATAGATAAAAGAGGAATCCAGAGAGACACAATCCTAGATTCAGATCAAAACCACAAGTATTAAAATGTCTGTCTTTGAAACATTTTGCCTCATTGGCATTATCCTATTTTATCTTTCCAAGTGGACTATCTGGCAATGCATTAATCTATCATTTCCATTAAGAAGTTGAGAGGAGAAAATAATCACCAAGAAAAAAAAAAGATAGAATCAAAAAAACAGTCAAAATTTGGCCCTTATGTATCTTGCTCTTAGGCAAGCTGCAAGGTATTAATAATTTTTTAATACAAAAAGATGGAAAACAGTTTTTGTATCACTTAAAAACATGGACATTAGTTTTTACATCTATGAAAACCATCTTCTCACACTACCAACTACAGTATTGTTAGAGAGTGTATTTTAATGATAGTTCTTCTTAACACTTTCTTAAATGGTTTAAGGAAAAAACTAACAGAATAGAAAGGAACCAAACTTAATTAAAAAAAAATGCAAAACTTCTCATGTATTTAACATGTCAGAAATAAATGGCTACAACATGACCAGGGTCCCCCTGGATTATATAAGCAGGGCTTCAGTGTTCACTTTATGAATCAAATTTTGAAGCTGCAATTTAAACCTTGATAGGAACGAAGTGGTAGCATTTTGCTCTCAGGAATGTCAAGGAGGTGTCCTTTGGTCCTGGCCTCTCAGAGGCTGGAACCGGACCAGTCAGAGGGGAGATGGATGTGAGCATCACATGCTCTTCACCGCTGAGCAGAAAGTAAAAAGAACTCATCATCCCACTTGGACAGACTGTCCTTGTCAATTCCTTAAGTTAAGCACAGTCACCTCAGGCTGAAGGGCTGCTGTGCTGCAGCTGCAGCTAATCACTATTTCCTTGCCTTGGGCGTGCAGTCCGTGGGCAGCACTCTGAGCTGAGCTGTGGGGACAGAGCTCCCTGAAAACACAGATGTCTCCTTGCAGTGAGGCTAAGGCACTAAGGCTGATTTGTCACTTCACAGCTTTTTGCTCAGTCTTAGCCACTAGATAATAACTAAGCAATTTTTTGTGTGTGTGTATGTGTGTGTCACCAACTAAGCAGAAACTGACCTTTCAGAGAAGATTTGTGCCACTGTCCTCTCACTGTAGTTGTCTTTAAATCACTACACTACTAAAACACTACATTAATAGCAAGACATCCCCTTAGAAGCATGAGTCATGAGGGCATGAGGCTTTGAGACTCATGGGCTTCCTTTCTTCTGAATCACAGCAAGTTTATCCTGGGATAGAGCAGACTCCTCCCCACAGGAACCAAAAAGTGGTGAGGAGAGGAATAAAATGGCTTAGATTAAGAGAACTAATCTCTGAAAACAGGTGATGTAGTCAGTGACCTTTGTTCCCTTTTTCTTTTCTCCCAAAATTTAAGAAGCTGAGTGAAGAAATTTCAGTATTCACACTAAAGAGAGTTTACAAATTGGACCCCGCATCTACACAGAAGGCATTGTGCTTTTGGAAACACAAAACAATTCTCTCGTTCTCTCTCAGATCAACTTGGTGCATCCTCATCACTTGCATATTTAATATCCAACAATAAGCAGCTTTAGGAGAACAACAAGAGGCAAGGAGCTCTGCTTTGTTTAACCTGAGAATTGCTATATGCTTATCCAAACCTTATCTACATCCTCCTACAAATATGTGAACCTCTGGGTATGAGAAATATTTAGACACCTGCTACTGAAATTAATGGGAGCTGCAAGCACAGAGTTCCCAGGACAAACAGATATCTTAAGTCTATGAAATTAAGTTGAAAATCTCCCAGGAACAATTTTTCTCTCTCATCATATTTACTACTTCTCAGCAGGAAGGACATATTTGAAGTACAGGCTCATTTGTAGTATGCTGGTAATCCTGATTTACTTTTTTTGTGGGAAGCAACCAGGAGACAGGGCATTATAACAACAACAAAAAGAAGAAACAGACAAAATGAATGGGAAAAGGTTTTAAAGTAACTGAAAGGATTCAGTGTCTGAAAATGGGATTGTCTCAAGACTGCTAGTGGATTTTCAGTGGGTTATAATTTTCATCCCAACAGATTAAGCTTTCTGTGTTAAAAGGGAGGTTTCTCTGGAAAGTGCAAGGGAAGTGGCTTCTTAGCCCCCCTCTTACAATGCAAAACACATGGGTGTGCTGCTAAGCTCATGCACTGCCTTTTTGGATTCAATGGTCCCTTTGCAGATTCGAGAGTTTTGGGAAAGAATGAGGACTGCAGCTTTCAGCCTGGTAGATCGGGATAGCATTTTACACACTCTAAATCATAAGAAGAGGGTTCTTTTCCATTTAAGTACTCCCTCCAGGAAAAATGGCTTTGGGATGGCTTCTGCAGTTTCTAAAGCTTAAAATGATCCCCTGGAGAAAAAGGATATGGTTATGAGGAAGAATAGGTACTGTAAAACAGCTTGCTGCAAAGGTCCATAGCAGATGAGAGGAACTGGCTGCTTTACTTATAATTCTGCCTTGTTCAGCTTTATGGCTTTGGTTGCAATTTAAAAAGAAAGCCAAATTCTTGGTTTGATTGGGTGTTTCCAACCCTGACCAAGTACTGCAAGATAAAAAAGGGCACACACATTTTAGTGGTATGAAAATATATCTAATCCCACTGAATACCTTCTTTGTAGTCATCCTCCACAAGTATTTATGAGAAGTATTATTTTCTTTCCCCTGCCCACAGTAAAAAAAACCAAAACAACACAACACATTCATAGCAGTAAAGTCTCTCACAGCTGATGACAGAGCTGAGTGCACATGGACCACACATTTCATAGTTATGATGATAGACCTGTGTTCCCCCAGAGCAGGGCTGGTGTATTACCGTTCTTACCATTTGTGGGTTGCTGGACGTTTTGTGAGGCACCACTGTGTGATCCAGGCAGTGTCCATTGGTGTCAAGACCTGGAGCTCTTTCCTCCTCCAATCCTCTCTGTTAGCTGAAAGTAGTGCCAAACATAACATCTTGTACACACAGATATGGGCAATTCAAAAGGTGATCCAACATATTATAAGCCATGGGGGGCATCTTGAACATCATCTGTTGGAAACAAGCTGAGATGAGCTTGGGCTCATCCTGCAGAAAAACCTGAGCACAGACCCATCAGCTACAATTCAAACTTTGGAAGTTGTGGCTGTGGAAATGAACCACAATATTTCCAAATGCCACTAATGCATTGCCTTGGGTATAATGTAGTATTTCCTGTCCCAGCCTCTGCAGGGGCTGTGTGGGCTAGAGGAAACTTTGGGGAAATGAGTTACTTGCTTCTGTAGTCACAGCAATTTCCCCAGGCATGTTTCTCTGGTGCTGACTACATTTGGAGACTCTGCAGGGGCAGTTGTCTCTCCCTTCTTGCCCTCCACATGCATTAACCAGAGTCATTTGAACTAAACCAGGTCTAGTAGAGGACTTCAAACAAGCTGTCATGTGTCCCTACCTTCTGAGACTCACAAAGTCCTGCCTAGGTGGTACTGGGAAAGAGAGGTGCCCAAAAGCAACTTCTGCTTTTGTATCATGGGAATTTGTAGCACAGTTATCCATCTGCCACTGTAACCTGGCTGGTAATCAGCTGAGTGTCCCCAGAAGGTTCCCTTCTTTTAACTGTTGAGGGTTTCCTTTCTCAAAAACCCCTCTGCAGCAACAATGATGGCAATGAATTCCTCACCAACCCCATCCCCCAGAATGGACTCTTCAGAATGAATGGGGCTCTTTGCAGGAGATCAAGGGTCTGGCTTTTAGTGTATGTGTAAAGCAACTTGACAGTGCACCAGCACAGTGAGATGAGATCCTTCTTATAACACCTGGCTAAGCTATGGAATGCAGAGTTGCAGGCTGCTCTGGATGACAGGCATTTTTGGGCTTAGAAAAGTTTTTAGAAAAGTCCATACTGGGCAACATCAAGGCCTATCAAGAAGGAAGAAATCTTCTCCGGTTAGGGCTGCCTTGACCTACAGATTCCTGGAGAGTTGAAAAATGTACTAGGGAAGGGTCACTTTATCACAGAATCAGGTTGGAAAAGACCTCTGAGACCGTAAAGACCAAACACCATCTTGTCAACCAAAGCATGGCACTGATTGCCTGGTCCAGTATTTCCTTAAACATCTCCAGGGACAGTGACTCCACCTCCCTACATAGCCCATTCCAATGTCCAATCACACTTTCTGTGAAGAAAAGAGTGATTGCTCACCTTTATCTAGCATTTTCATCTCTCCTGGCCATTAGCCATTGGCCACCCCTTGGTGAGATGCTAATCAGGCAAGGCAGATATTTAGCATGACTCTTTGTAGACATTTTTCCATTCTTTCTCTTTGAATTGCTTTGCTTTGCTTTGCACATGTGTGTGAGTGTGTGTATGTGTTTTTCCAGGCAGGGACGGGGGGATGGGAGGAAGGAGGGGAAGATGGGGAGCAGAAAAAGCATCTCAAAGAGTAGGAAGAATTCCTGCAATAGGCAAAACTCTTAGATTTTCAGGTTTTATACAGAAGTAGGCATGAGCCAAAATCCTGGGTCTAAAGAGCCCAAAGCTGAGATTTGAGAATTCATGGGCTTATTATGCATGTAATCATTTTCTCATACTGCCTTCAGGAAGGCTTGTTAGAGAGTAGAATTTTCATTTTCTTCCAGTGGGCTGCAAAAAAGCATTTGGTGGTGTGTAAATTAGCTGATGTAGCTATCCCTTCAGCTCCACTGACTACTACACTCACCTCACAGGCTAGAAAATTCCTGCTGAAGATTCACCACATCTTGTTGAACCAGAGAAGCTATGCTAATGTATATTAGCATGTATAATAATGCCTATAATAAGCTCCAGTTTCCATGTGATAATAATTCTAGAGTGCTTGCAAGGGTGCTTAAGAATATATAAAAGTACAAAAGAGTGTGAGACAAATGCACATGGGGTGGATGGACATAAGAAAGAAGATGCTTTTGCCTATCTTACACTATTAAATGTAAGATATATGGGAGGTCTGAACAAATCTCTTTGGCTTTCTGTCACATAAAGGTAGGCTCCAGTTTCCATTTTAAAGATGAGTTTAATAACGTGAAAGGTAGAGTCAGATTAATTTTGTTTTCATCTGTAGGTATTATACCAGTGGGAAATGCCATCTGATAAAGGGTCTTTTCATTCAGCTACCAACCTTTCTTGAAAAGGCGTAATAGAATAAAAGCTATCTTCAAAGGACAGTGATGTATTTATGTACTGAAATTAAAAAGTAGATACTTGTGTCTTTGCTAAAGTTGACTGAGTATATGCCACATTTCTTCAGCATCTCCTCATCTTGGCTTGGTGTGAACGCTGTTCTGGTTTTGTGTCTCTCAATCAATGACCCTGCCTGTTATTCCTGAAGCCTTTTTCTTTTTTATGTGTAAAAAGCTAACTATGTGAGTTACCAGATAAGTTCTGCATAAGGAGAAGAGCGTTGTTCCCAGGGAGAGAAGAGACTGTTTTGAAGCTGAGGAAATAAAAGGCAGTGAAGTGTCTTTGTTTTCATTCCAGTCTAGCAAAGCTCACTGCTGGCAAGCTCAAATCTAGGTGGAATATCTACCTTTGACAGTCTTGGGATATCAGCAAAATTAAAACTGTGAGCACAGAGGGTTTTTCTTTTAATTGGGCTAACAAATTGCACCCATACACTAAGCATAGATGTAAACAAAAACCTGCATGTAGAAGCCCTTGCACTGTACAAATAGACATCAAAAACCTTATCAGCACAAATGCCCTTTCTGCACTACCCCCTGCATTCTTTCTACATTATACAAACATACAAACAGACCCACATATTTTCATTTTCTTTCTTTTAGCATTAGAAAGTATAGGCATTTATCCCCACCAGACTGTTTATAATGATGCTCTAGGTTTAGCTGCATTTCCCCTTTGGCTTTTCTCCTGAAGCAGAGAAGCATTTGCACAGAGCACACCAGGTGTTACTTTCATATCGTCAGACATACTGAATATATTAACACAAACACTAAATCAAAACACAGCAAAATTAATGATCACTGCTAGGCTAGAGAAACCAAACGCCTTATTACCAAACAAGACTTGCGTGTATTGTTTCTGTTATCTTAGTTCCTGATTAATATAAAATCAGATACCAATAGCTAATTAGCTGTTCTAATTATTGGTTTGAGTTTGCATAAATTATGCTGAAATGCCCAACTTTCTCTTGCTTTAATCAATATAATATGTCAAAAAGTTGCTTGAGGTTGTAAGATAATGAGATAACTAAAGCACTATCCTGTACACTTCATTATTATAGGCTTCAGTCAAAAGAAATATCAGTATTTCCAAATTATCCCCACTTAAAGTATGCAGTCTGAAGCCTACTGCTCATCAAGCAACTGCTCATCAGCCCTGTTACTCTTGTAACTATTGCCTGACAATCACACTATCAAATAAAATGTAGATTGAATAATGTAAATGGTTGTATCTTTTCCAGCACCTGCAATGTCCTGAACAATACAAACTGCACCATTTCTCCAATGTGTGGATTTAATCTTTGTCTGGATTGGCCTCTTGGGAGTAACATGTAATCCTCTGAGGGCACAATTTTGGCAAAAACTAATTCTCATTCAGACATGACCCTACTGCAATCCAAGTTCACTTCCAGAGCACTGTGGCCTGCTCATGCTTGTAATGCTAATCCTTTAATGCAGGGGTTACTTCTATAAGCACCACGGTCATTTGCAAATGAAGCAAATTCTTTAATTTCCTAAAAAGCTGTCTGCTATCTCTCACTTTCATCTGCTGCTTTAAAGCCCTTGATTATGAATAAATTCAAATGATCTTAGTAGAAAATAAAACTTTATGTATTAATGGCATAAGTGAGGGATAAGAAGAAAAATATCACTGTAGTGAAAGAAGTAGGAACAAGCACAGTGAAAGAGAGCTTTATGGCTCATATATTTTTACATTATAATCTTCACAGTGTTAGGCAACGCTACTCTTCAGCTGTACAAATAAAACAACTATTCATCCCAAATCTTGCCAAATTACTTAAATATCTAAAAGGTGTTTTCAGCTGAACTTGGACAACTAAGTACAAAAAAGTGATTATGATAATGTTTGTTGGCATTCGTGCCAATAAAGTTCCCTGAGAGACAAAGCTTTTGCAGGTGTTCGCAGTCCGTCCCACCTTGGCTGTCGTAACCAGTCTGTCACTTCGGCCCTGCTTGAACTTGTTCAAAGTCTACCACTGAGCATTCCCCAAAAAGATCCTAAAAGGGAGAGATCCCATTGTCCACAATCTGTCACATGTTATGCATGTAATCATAACCATTTTTCCATGGACGGGAAAAATCATGTTCTCCACAAAATATACAGGCACTGGTTATTGACGCCATCTGTTAAGATTAAGATAGGATGAATTTAAGAACCAGCTAGGCCAGAGCAGGAAAGATCATCCTCTCTTTGGTGAGATGAAGATTCATTTAGTTGAGAAATGGGGGACTTGGCTGTCACACAGGACAGTCCTACAGTTTTTCCTCCCCTTTCCACTAGCTCTGCCTGTATTGAATTCCACTGAAGGGTTCCCACCCTTGCCCAGGAGCAATAGCAGTTCAACTTGATCTTTGGGCTCCACACAAAGAATCAAGTACTTATGATAGTTTTGGTCAGAGGAAACACCACAAAATTGGTTAAACCCTGGATTCTGAATGATCCTTTGTCATCACAAGGGACCAAAGACTAGCTTACAAGTCCAGATCAAAAGTTCACACCTGCTGCATATTTACTTAGGGCAAGAATTTCCCCATATGCTTCTCATGTTATAAAGCCATTAAAATGAGAAGAACATTGGAAGAAAGGTGGAAATAAGAATCCAGATTCAAAATTTGATTCTTCTAGTAACAAAAGCATTTACTTTTCAAAACAATCAATCAGGTTTTTGTTTTTAAAATTAATGGAAATTGAAGAATTCCTCCTCATAGGAAGATCAAGGGATGAGATATAGTCCTGGTCAGCAGTAGAATGGAAAATATGCTTATCCATTTAAGGAGTTACAATGGAAACAGTTGCTGCATAATACCTTCATCTGTGACCTTGAAGAGAAATCCTTCTGGATTCAAAGGACATTCTTTCACAATGAAAAACCTGGAGACAGTTATGGTAAACTATGGAAGAGCACAAATACAAGAACTATGATCAGTATGGGTGTTGTGGGAGAAAGCCTGGGACTTTTCTTTAAAGAAGGTGAGGATACTGTTGAAATAAACACAATAATTAATGCTTTGTCATGGGGTTCAGAGAGGGGGTTGGGTGGCAGATGTCAGAAACACATGGACATCTCCCAAGTGAACAGCAAGAGATATTAAAAAAGAAAAACAATTGAGGGTCATAACCTGACAGATAATCAAGAAATTGAAATGTCTGAAGAATGACAGAACTTGGAGACCAGATGGGATCCAGCATGCTGGAAAAATATGGCAGTCAGAGACATGGGAGAAAGAGTAATCACTTTAGTGCCCTTCAGATGTAAAATGTATATCCATAATGGAAGCACCTGTGTATGCAAGTATGAATTAATTTCATCATTTATGACTTCTGAATGCATAGCAAATTTACTTTATTTTTACTTTTATTTCTAGACAAAAAACTTCCATTATTTGGATTTTTTTTAAGTTTTTTTTTCCCTCTGGCTCTTCATAATTTCAGTCTGAACTTTGTTACCCTCGTCTTTTGTTCTGACTGGCACTTCACAATTGAACAGCAAATGAATCCACTTACAGCCTTTTTATTTCTTCATTGGTACAGAAAGTGAACAAAACTAACACTTACCATTATTCTCCTCCTGAAGCCACAGCCCTCCATAGTAAATTGTTCCCATTCAGAATGTCTGTGATGATAGCCCAAGTAATTCTTTGTTTTCTGAAGCACCCAAATAATTCCTCAACCCATTTTTTTGATGAACATCTTCATGTGTTTCAGTAAGAAAACCTGTTTTTTCCGTAGCAGGTTTAAAATTGTGTCATTAAGATCAAAATGGAAAAAAACAAAGGACACTTCTTGTGTACTATACAATGTATGCAGGGTTGAATGCATGTGAGATATGAGATGAGCATGCGGAGTTTGCAGCTGCTTCCCCATTATAGGATCAGAATTACACACCGTGCTAGCAATGCTAACCCTTTGCTCATGTCTGACAAATTCTCTCCTGGCTGTACATGTTGAAATTTTGAGTTTGAGAATCAAGACAGAATCCATTATTCTGAGAATAGAGCACTTTCAGGTGTTGTCTGAAAAGAATCAAAATTTTACCTCAATTCAACCAGTCCATCTGCAACATAGCATAATAATATTATGCACTACTAGTGAAGGAATCTATTTTTTTTCCTAAGGTTTTTTGGTGTGTGGGTTTTTGGGTTTTTTTTGTAGTAGGGAACTGGAGACAGGATGTCCTGCCAGAGGAATGCTAGCTGTGGAGTGAGTGCATGAGTGAATGTGATACAACAGCAGGCACAAGGGGTTTTGCTGGTTTTTTTTCTTTTCTTCTTCTGCAGCCAGAGTCCTTTTGTTACCAGTATTGTGCAGTTTTCTGAAAACTATCCAGGAAGGTAGTGAGGATCTCCAGCTTGAAAGGAAAAGGCATTTGCTTCATCCTCCTCCAGAAGCCGGTGGGGACGGAGCCGAAGCCAGCACCAAGGGCTGTAGAAATATACCCCAACAGAGTGTGCTGCCCACCAGCAGGCCCCTGCTCAGCTCAGATGCTGCAGCCACAGGCACATCACTGCAAAGACATCTTCAGTTATCATGGAGCTACAGCAGTGCCTCTTCCTCAGCCAGCTCTGTTTAAAAAGGCTAGACTCACTGCTACAGCAACTGGTGATGTAAACTTGGCTTTGGTGCCTCAATAGTATTTGTTTAGGTGTCTAATTCCTGTTGTAGTTAGACTTCCATCACCTTTGAGGAATTACATCTTCAATCAAGGTCATTTGATAAAGAAATTATATATTGTCATGAAAATTAGGTAATAGGGCTTTTTCATGCACCTCAGCACCTCACATTTATCTGTGCAGGCCTCGTGAATGATGGGAAATTATTGTCTCTGCTCAGAAACATGGTATGAGGGCATGTAGTAGGTTAGGTCTGTTGCCTAAATTCACACTAGCAATCTGCATCTTAGCTAAGTTTAAATCCAGCTCTCCTGAGTCCCAGCCCAGTGCACTAGACAGGCTATCTTCCTCCTCTGCAAAGGTGACTGGCTCTGAAGCAAGAAACATGCAGTGCTTGTTCAACTGCAGCAGTAGGAAAAAAATTTAAATACTACTCAGAGTCAGGCTTGGGGAAATTCTGATTTAATTATGAAAAGTCAGCATGGATTCGAGCTTCTGCTTATTACTCCACTGATGGGATTTTTTTCTGGGTGGATAATAAAAATATCAGATAACAGGAATCCATAAATTCTGTTTAACTAGATTTTTTTGTAGAAAAGTCAGGTTCTTTGTATTAAATGTCTGACTTTGGGAAGCGAAGGGATGCAAAAGAAATCCCCTTTTAACTTCTGCCTATGACAGCTTTCCATTAGAAACTACAAAGACTTCTCTCTCATATCACAGAGACAGGGATGAGGAGACAGCTTTAAACCTCCGGGAGCTTCAAAACAAGATCAAGAACATTCTAAAGAGGAAATTGCTCATGGGGCCACTCACATTGGGACTTACCAAGTTGATGCAAGTCTGTCAGTGGCTGCTGGCAACCCCAGAACATATCCTTCACCAGCCCCTTCATCTCACAGAATTTGCTGAGGAGGTGCTTGCAGCCACAGGAGGTCTGAAGACTCCTGGCCAACTCCTGCCCCATGGGGGAAGACCAGTGGCTTTCAGACATACCCCCTTTCTCACTATTCTATTTCTCTGAATTTGCAGTGTCAGCCTTCTTGGAATATCTAATTTCAATAAGCCATGAACTATCTCAAATATTTTTTCAAGAGGTAACCATGTATGCTAACAGTTTAACATGTAAGATGTGACTAAAAGGGAGTCACAAGGATTAGTGTAAGGATCAATTTTCTTCACTTTATATATCAATGACCAGGAAGAAAGAAGATGCAGTAAGTGGATTACATTTGCTGATGATATAAAGTGAAAGTGCAGTCAAAACAAAGAAGGAGGGGCAACAAAATTCAGAATGTATAGTTTAGGATCTGGAAACAGCTATGTAGCTTCTAAGTTTCAAAGTATGTAAGATAATGAGTCTGGTAATAAAGAAACAAACGGAGAGAATATCCACTCAATAGTCACACATCATGAAACATTACAGAAGTGCAGTACATGGGGTTAGTGGCAGAGAAAGCTCTAACAGCGAAACCAAAAGTGCTGAACAACAGAAACTGGAGAAAAAAAATAGCAAAACTGTAAGATAGAGAAAGGTAATTGTAAAGCAGGAAAAATATTCAAATGCTGTAAATGAGACTAGTTTTATGACAAAATATTGCATATTTCTAACTAGCTATGAAAAATATGTTGTGGGGGGAAATGGTAGAACAAGCCTCTGCCAGAAACTGACAGCTGTTGAAATATCTTGATTATCCAGGGACTGGAGATGAAATCCAGGTTTGTATGGCTGAGGACAGATTAAAGGAATCCCTTGGTGAAGTACCCACAATCCTGAAAGGAGAGGAGAAAGGACAGGAGCCTCTGGGAGCCTCTGGGAGCTGTGACACTGCCTAGGGCAGGGAGGCGTGGACATCAATGGAGGGTAAGCGCCAGGCAGGGTTTGTCTGCTCAGGGAATGCATTCACCTGACGGAGCAAGGGCAGCACAGGCACTAGAAGCACAGACAATTTAAGAAGTGGTTTGGCGTGTATTGTGCAGCCCCCGCAGGGATCGGTCACAGCCTGGAGCGGCTGCTCTCCCCCGCGGGTGCCCACGCCCTATCGGAAGCCCACAGAGACGGACAGGGATGTCTGTGCTGGCCGCAGCGAGGGCTGGATGGGATCCCACGTGGAGAGCGGCCTTCCTGTCGCTCGGATTTTCCTTCCAGCAGGCACTAATGAGCTCTCTGGCTGTGCCCCTGTGCCGGCTGCTCCGCCGTGCCGGCGCTGGGGCGGCTGCCCGCGGCTCTGTCGGAAGCTCACCCTGCCCCGGCCGCCCCCGGCCCTCCTCTTTCCCTTTCCTCTCTGTGTGATGTGCGCTCGCTGCTCGTTTGTCACAGCCATTAAGTCGTGTCGCTCCTTCCTCCCCCTGCTGCCGGCATTGTTGCTCTCCCCAGGTCCCCCCGTGCTGCAGGAGCCGCCGTGTCCCTGCTCGCCTTCTCTGCCGTGCCCGAGCGCAGCCCGCAGCGAGCCGGCCCCGCACTGCTGCACCGCCCGTCCGCTGGCATCCCTCCGGTCCGCTGGCATCCCTCCGGTCCGCTGGCATCCCTCCGGTCCGCTGGCATCCCTCCGGGTGATTGCTGACGCTGAAAGGGACCTTCTGGGCCCCCTCTGAAACACATCACACTCGGACGTCTCTTGACATCTGCTGCCAGCTGCGTGCAGAGTTGCTGCTGCCCCAGTGCTCGCCACTGGCCCAGGACAAGGCAGAGAAGGAGGGTCAGTGTGTGTGCCCAGTGTCTCATGTGCTGCTGCTAGAGGAAAATACCCCACTACACAGATTTCATGATTTTTTTGGTCCTAGAAAAATTTCCTGAGCCCAGTGTCTGAGAGGGCTAGAAATTTCAGTAGTGTTTTCCTCTCAACCTTGAGATAAATGTTAACTGAATTGTGAAAAGCAAACTACTGACCCTGTTTGTCAGAGCAAATTTGTGCTAACAATATTCAGCCTTGCACTATCCTGTGTTTCTTCTTTGCTTCAAAACATTTTGGATTCAAATCCTTTAGCTGGTACTCCACGATCAATTTTGCTTTTCCAAGTCTTGATAATAATTCTGAGCTAATAATTCCAGAACTGTCCTGCAGTACAAATGCCCATCCACAGCCAGCCCAATGAAATCAAGCCCTCACACAGCTTACAGAAAGAGCTTGAAAACCCTACAATGTCCAATGCAACGCAAAAGGCAGCAGATGGGGAGTCCTGGTCCTTTGCCCAGCTCAGGTACAGACCCAGCTTGCTCCCTTCCAGCATCTTCTGACTCAGTCTGAATGCATCACGAACCATGGAGTCACAAACTGTATTTGATTAGTTATAATACTAAAATAAATGGAATCATTTGGGTTGTGTGACTTTCCCTATGACAGATAAAGCCAGAAGCAACAAATTCCCTAGTGGGTATATATGATTAATGTATGATGAATTTATAATATTTTTGCTTTTGACAGACTTTCAGAAGAAATTGAGACCTGTTCTGCTATCACACTTTCTAAATAAAATTGCACTTTTACTTTTTCTGTCAGAAAATTTGCTGATAAGCCAGAAAAGATCCAAGAAATAGATGCATTTGGGAAAAGATTTTACATTATTATTGGGTCTTTGTTCCAAGCAATTTCTGCATCTTAGGGATCAAGGTGAGCCTCCCATGATGCACCTGCCAGTAAGCAGGTATTAAAAGGAAGTCTTTCTAAGCATTTATCTGTGAGACATCAGACTGTAAGATGAAAAGATGACCTGGGGATTTGCTGACCACCACAGACAATGCCTTGCTATGATTAAAGCTATGCATGTTACCTGGACAAAGCGACATCAAAGTGCTAATTAGGGAACATGTACTTCTAACTGGTACCCTCTAAGGCTAATATGCTTTCATTTGTGTTAAAAACCATGACTGATGCAGAGAATCAGTGTGAGCTAGAAAGATATATCTATATAATGGACAATATTACTGTACTTTCATCTTTTCTGTGATATATTCTCTTTATGCAGAGAAAGGAAATTTGTGTTTATCTCACAGGGCTGAGACATCCAATTAAAGAGCCTTGTCCTACAAAATCATCTTTCTGAATGTAAAAATGAAAGAAAATTGGTTTGATTCACTTATTCCTGATGATAAGTACTTAACTATCAGTTTTCAGGAGATTCTAACATTATAATATTCCCCAAAGGCTTTCTGTAATGGGGATAGACCACACTTACACAAAGAAGAAGGGAAAAAAATCACCCACACTTTGTACATTAATATAGATTCTTTTTTTAAAAAACTAATTTACCCAAGCAAGCAATTGATAGCTAACAGATGAAGCAGTTCATATAAAAAAACTTTGTGTATTGTAATGAAGCAGCCAGGTTGCAGTGTGTGCTATATGTGAGATTTGCTGCTTGGTTTGCAGCAGCTCAGGCTCTGAATGCTCCTCTGGTTATTGCAGTTCTCTTGGGAAGACAGAAGAGCCTCTGCTTGGGGGAATATTGCCTTCCTCTCCAGGGGAACCAACACATAACCTACAGGGATACAGCAAATCAAGTCATACCAAAGCAGGGAGGGACATTATTCACCCTTGAGAAAAAAGCATCTTGCTATTCTCCTACTGAGTCATGAAACTGCATACACTTAAGTGTAAAAGAAACCAGACCTATCTCTTCAAGTCAGACTGGTTTTGATACTCTTTTATCTTAGGAACAACAGAACCCAATTGTTTCTTGGTTGGGCATGGACCATTTGGAGGCCATATGGACATCCAGGTTTTTATTGCACATGCAAAGGATATTTTAGAGTAACAAGTCTACTCTCTCAGTGCTTCTTCACTGAGTGAGGCTGCAGGGAGATCAAGTAAGTTTTTCTTTAAAGAAAATATAGCAGTAGGACTAATGCGGCTAAGTGCATTACATTTACTGTTCCACTTCATCTGGTATAGGTAAGGATAGAAAAGGTCTATTGAAATGACTGCAGAGGTGACAAGCCTTCAGAAACTCAGCTGCTTTCATTTTCCACTTACTTGAAGAAGTAATTAAGGTTATCACTTCTTAGCTAATGCCTCCTAATGGTCACTGTATTCTTGAAAATTTTACAGTACTTTGACAGCTGAAAGGTAAGGTGACTGTGTAAAAATGTTTATCAGGAATGGCCCAATAAAAATATTTTCTTTCAGGCTACAAAGACTGATGTCTATCTTTTACTGCAGAGGGGTGGAATGGAATAACTTCTGTCATAGTGTGCAGACAATAGAGACAGGCAATGGAATACATAATGATAATTCAGCCCAGGTGCTGTGAATGTGAAAGACCATTCTCACCAAACAATGCTCTGTGAATATGACATCCTGATTTTACTTTGGATGTTTCTCATGGAGAGCAGAGTTTCTTTCATCATTTACACAAAGTAGTTCCAATTTGTATTTCAGAAAACTAGAGGCAGCACTCTCTGCTATTCACTCACCCACACACTGCTTCCACTGCAGAGGTGTTAGTCAAAGACGTGGATGCGTGAGCAGCTCTGGAGTGCCCAGCCACGGCACGGATGGACAGAAATCTCCCAGAGGTGCCAGGACTAGGGGGAGTGTGAGGCAGAAAACAGTTGTTCTTTTGTCAGTAAAAGCTCAACTGGATCAAGGCAGTACTGGCCTGCAATTATAGGTGAGGAAGGGTTTCAGTACTTGGCCCATCACTTGTCTATAGAGAAATGTCATTGGAATCAGAAATGCATCATTTCCAATGTATCAGAAATCTTTGGGTTGTCTATTATGACTGATTCCCTTCTTCCAGTGACAAAGCAAATGTAGACTTTAAATCCACAGTCTCCTGACTCAGCATCATCAATAACTGAGCTGTTAAAGCAGTTCCTTCTTGTTGAATGGCACTTTGTTCACAACTAGAGCCTGTTGCATGAAGAACATTTTTCTTTTAAAAACTAGACTGTTCTATACTAAAATTCTCCCAATACAAACATGCTTTTCAGACCTCTTATTGGCTTTGTCGACATGCATAATCCCATTTTTTCCACACATTCACACTAATTCAAACTTAGGTGTCAATCACATTTTTATTCCCAGGAAACAATTTTGTACCATGGAATACATTCCATTCCTGTCACGGCACAAAGGGAACTATTAGAAAAGGATAAATAATACTAAAGGAAATATATTTTTACCTGCTTCTGCCATAATGTTTTTAAAATTCTATTTCCAATTGTATTTTCTCCTACAACCTGGTTTTGTGATGTTGTTGTTTGCATGCAGAAGCTATTTAAGTGGAACGTTGCACCTCACTTGTTCAGAGCTTATAATGAAGAAAAATGTGCAAAAGCATTACTTTGCAAAAAACAGATAAGTAAGCATACTGCTTGTCAAATTTTGTCACCCATGCTTGGCAGAAAAAAAATAAACAACTGCATAAGCCTGGTACAAGAGTCAGCAATCCACAGGGTGTGAAATGTCTTGGGGTCTAACTTTGTACTCTGCATTTCTTCATACATGTCACTAATTCTCTGTTTCTTTTCCTAGGCTGCAGAATCTGCAGTGTATTGCAAAGCAGTAGCTGCAAGGCCCCTTAAATGTGTCTGGGATCAATCCCTTATGAGGTATTATCTCATTAAAATTGGCCCAAACCCCAGCCTGCTCAGTGATATTTAGATTTCTACATCAAGCTGATAGAAGGAAAAGAAGCATTACACCAAGGCATTCAGTACAGAGTATTCATTGCTTCATTAGGAAAAAAAAAAAAAAAAAAAAAGAGAGAGAGGGAAAGGCTTTCTTAGCTTATCTGCTTTCATAAACAGCCAGAGGTAAGAAAACTGCTATTAAAACTATTAAGCTACTCTTCCTCGGTATCTGTCTCATGCTAGTTCTCTGTGTTACTCATGGCATCTGGCAGTGTTTTCACTTAAAACAGCGTTGCTGTTTGTTTTTCTTGCCAGCTCTGCAATCCAGATCTGCTTTTATTTGGGGAAAGTGAGACTATTTGGTGATGCTCCTGACAGAAAGACAATAAGCAGTTTGTATGCATCCCATGTACGTGGGCTCACTGCTCCGCTGCGTAAAGACACTCTGCTGCAAGAGAGAAAGGCAGAACTGTGCCTGTGCCCTGCAGGCACTCCTGAAAAACTGAAGCCAGGACAGAGGGTGCCCTATGCTCCTGGCCCAACCTCCAAAAGGGTAGCACACATGTATTTTCTACCATCCAAAAGTCACTGGGACCAGTGACTCCGTTTTCCTGATGTGACATCCCCTGTATCCAGAGATGGAGAAAAGGTGTCTTAAAGCACAAAGGGGAGTTCTCAGCCTAATACCCCATTTAAAGGAGAATCTAACTTGTGGTAGAGAACAGCAACACTATCCTGCTTTGGAGGGCTCAGAGGGGGAGCAGAGATGTGTGTGAGATGTTTCACTTACAGAAGGAGGCAATTTAGGTTCTTCTATTAGCAGCCAATTTTTCCGAGAAACAGGGCAAATCATAGGTACAATTGTTTGAGTTTCCTCCCTACCTGGCCATGGAGGTATAGCAATGTGAAGCTCATGAATCATGAAGATAAGTATGATGCAGAGCAACAGATTTGACAAAATATTTCCTCAAATTCCATCTAAATGCAATGATAAGTTCTCCCTTCCCATGCCTGTTAGAGCAAGAGATGTGACAGCCCCAGAGTGAGAGGAGATAACAGAAAGTGTAGAAAATAAATTAATCCTGTTCTAACCATATGAAAGTACACAAAGCACAGAGCAGAGCTTGAAGAGGAGAGCATTTTGCTTTGTAAATTCAAATCAGAGGAGCAGATATTTTCTGCTTTCAAGAACATTGCAATACCCCTCATTTTCCACAGCAGGCTGAAAATCAGCATGAGAGGAAGAAATGAGGACCAAAACTAAAACAAAACTTTTAGCATCCAGATGCTCAAGGGAGAGAAATTTCTCTTTAATTATGAAGTTGATATTATAAGTTTTGTAATAGAAATACTGCTCCATTAAAAAAAAAATGTAAGGTTTCCATGCCAATGTTTTCCAGGTTTGTCTTTCTGACATTATATTAATTCCACAAAGAAATTGGAAGATCTATTTTTACATTAAATATTTTTAGTATGTTCTGAATATAGGATGTCAATGATCAGAAGTTAGACTAGATCATAGCTGTCTGCTTTAAAGCATGTCTCTCCTTGTAGCAATTTTCCATAACTACAAGCAGGTAAATACATAAATATGTGAAAATATGAGTGTTACTAATTAAATTTTAGTTAACTAGTCTTGAGGAAAAATGGTCAAGTATAGTATAATATTTGGAGTTGCTCCCTTCTTTGTGATGTTCAGAGAGGTTACTTGCAGGTGCAGAATGGAGATTATATCCTAACACTCTTTTGTGTTATAGCATGCTGTACCATGTATATCTGAATTATTTGTGGGGACATCAAATATTTTAAGGAAGGAAAAATAGAGCCATTATGACTTCCTATGATATACCTATGGAAAAGAATGGGGAATATTAACTGTACTGACTGGAACAGCTAGTTATCACCAATTTTCTGAAAAAAAAATCATATCTCCCCAATTATATGAAGTTCTTGAAAGATTTTTCTTATGGGTCAACATTACCCGCTGTACAGTATGTGCCAATATTTCTTTGCTGCTTATTTACAAGCAGTATGTTTCTAATATTCAATAGTCAACATTTTTTTCCCTATGCACTATTTGCTTAAAGGAAAGATTAGGGGCTTTACAAAATTGTCTTCCAGGAAACTTATTTGTACATGCCTTCTGAAAAAGGAGCTCTGACACAAATTATATTAACACACTCATAAAAGTGGATGTGACTGTGAATATTCGCACCTACAAATAATAGTTAAATACTAGAAATTTTAAATCACAAATTATTGAAAAATGTTTATAATTCTGCCTGCATCAGCAAGCAGGTCATCTTTCTGTATGTAACTGTTTTTCACCAGCAGAAGACCTTTCCAATGCAATAGGCTGAGTCGGGAAATTTCCTTTCATTTCATACAATTTTCCCCACAAATGTGTGAGTAAGATACCTTGACTTAATGATGTCATTTCACTGCCAGGCTCTTCAGTGGCAATTACCAAAAGGGAAAAAAAAAAAATAAAAAAAGAAAGAATGAATTCCCTGAGTGCTTTTGTTAGTTTTTCGTTATTTTCTCTTTGAAAATTATTCTTCCATACTTCATCTTGAGCTGCCTTTTTTCGAGCTGAATAACCCTATTGCTTCTGCTGAATTCACGGAC
This sequence comes from Pycnonotus jocosus, assembly GCA_013400435.1. Lineage (NCBI taxonomy): Eukaryota > Metazoa > Chordata > Aves > Passeriformes > Pycnonotidae > Pycnonotus > Pycnonotus jocosus. The sequence goes on along the minus strand of VWYP01008646.1, from coordinate 854,208 downwards.
ACGACCACCCACACTTAGAAAAACCTTTACCCCTTGCTGAGCTCCTCTGAAATGGTAGGCAGCAGGGCTCATGCAGCAATAAAACTTCATGATCACAGGGGAAGGAAATAGCGCAAGGCTAGGAATCCTCCTGCTGTTTCCATATGATTTCCTAATTTCAAAATAAGATGAGAAATAATAGGGGGGAAGTATATTGTGAGTTTCCTCGGTGCTCTTCTGCAATTTCCCACCTAGGCTGTCATGAGTGCAAGGAGTTCTATTAAACTGCTACCCCAAAATCAGCAGCTTGGCAGCCAGTCTAACAAACAGGAAAAGTTTATTCTCCAATTTTGTAAAAAGAAGTTTTCCTCTTGGACTGAGGAAGTGGACTCATAGAGGGTTACATGTTCTGGTTTGCATTTTTTTTCCTGCCTCCCAGCAGGAATGAGATTTTGATCTGGAACATACGAAAGGTTATAATTGTTTACACTTAGCCCTCGGTTTGGTCCTATATTGAGGTGAGATCCAGCTGTGATGATTTTGAAACGTGTCCACACAGACGGTCAGAACAACCCTGGCAGTTTGAGGACTGGGATACAAACACAGTGCTGGTTTATCACTAAGAACATCTACCAGGTACCACCTTTCAAATGGATATGGAATGAGGCATTTTGTGGCTGCAGCCATTCATTTTACTCTTTCACTTCTTTCCTTCCCCATAAACCTGTTTCTGTAAAGGGTCAATCTGTCCATTGGTGACTCAGTCTAAATGATTATATTTTCAATTAGATTTTCGTATAGAGTAATAGTTTTAGGGGTGCAGACTGAAAGGTTAGTAGAACTTGTTTCTTACTGCAAATAACACACTGGTGGCAAAGTTACTTAGAAAAATGAAGATTCAGTTTTCTTTAAAAATAGCTGAAATAGAAAGGGTTGTAAAACACTGGGATTATGAAAACCAGGGCAAGTCCACATTTATTCCTCCACCCAGAGGACTGTCAGCTTTACACCGCATTATGAACAACACAAAATCAGTCAAGAAGTACATTACAAGGCATGTCATATAGACATTTGAAATATCTCTATTCTAGTGTACCATTTTCCTGTACACCTTGGTACAGTAAGCTCTCTCAAGTCATCCTATCAGCCACAAATCACTTTTTGGGTTGGTTTTTTTGTTTATTTTTTTTAGTTGGTTTGGTTTGGCTTTTATTTTCTTTTACTTCAGAAAAGCCTGTAACATTTGAACATGCATTTTTTGTGGTTTCCTTTTCCTTTCTCTGTCTCCAAACTGATTGTTTAAAGACTAACGCTCTGAAGGAAGCAAATGAAAACTGACGTCATATTGTGTCAGATGATTAAGTATTTGAGAAATTTCATTTCAAAATACAGTGGATTATTGTACTTTAGACAGTGGATTTTTACTGTGTTACCACTTAATGAGAGCACACGTGGTCTTCAGAACTGAAGTCACAGAGGGGCATTGCTTTTAAATCCCAAGAATTTTCTGGTAGACTTGTTATTTGCTTTTCCTTTTCCTTCCCCAAAGTTTCAGCACCTTTGAATACCTCAGAAGAAGTGCTAATGCTTGACTTCACAGAAAATGTCCTAGGTACAAACCCGACTGCTACAACAACAGCCAGAGTACCACTACACTCTGCTAGTGGTCTTGCTTCCCTATTTATTTAAAGCCTGTTATGACAGCAAATTGCCCAAAAAAGGCCAGGAGAATGGGGAAAATATGTGCTTGGGAGGATCACAGCTGCTGGGAAGTGGAGCTCAGCCATGCCAGACCCCTCTGGTGCCTCTCCTGGTGCTCCAAACTCTCACTCTCTAGGTAGGTTGGGCTCTCCCACTGTACATTAACACAGGCTGAATCCCATAGTGGGACTGTTGCTCAGCAACAGCAGTGAGAACAATTTGGTTTTGGACCATTCAGAAGATGATTACATTTGCAACATGTTCCCCCCCACCTGCCCTCCCCTTCCCAGTACCTATTCCTGGATATTGTAAATATTCATCTGAGTTTTGCATATACAGTAGTTTCCCCTCTAGGTAAAAACATACCATCCAAATGAGCTTTTAAGAGTACTTTACTCTGATGCATGCCTACATTTCCTCTCATTCAGTAGGTATAATGTTGCACATGAAATGGCATTGCTGGGCTTCTGGGGGGTTTATTTGTTTTGTCTATGTCAGACAAATTTCAGCTGGAGCAGGGCTGGGCTCTTTATGACAGTGTTGCTTCATTGCTTTGTTTGAGGCACATAAAACAAGTGAAGTATTTAAATAGTTGTGAACACCTGAATGACTTTAAAGCATTTGAGTAAGAGATAGGTTCAGATCTCCAGATTTCCAATTTCCTTCCTAATTGTTTCTTTATCTACACATCTTTCAACATCCCATTAGAAAACCAGTCCCATGCTCTCAACTTAAAAGAGTTTGTCTAGAGACTATAATGCAATATTTAAATATTTGTCATACATTTCCCTGAGCTTTCACTCTCAGCAGTAATTTATTCTGAATCTTCCAGTCTTCTTTCCATTAACACATCCGTAACAGTTACAAGTGTAACTCTCCAGGTTGACCGTCCTGATCCTCCCACCCTTTTGGCAAGGCCTTCCACTGCAGCAGACAGAGCACTCCTGCTCCTTTTGTCTGTAGTGCCTCCTTCATGCCCTGCAGAGCAGAGTACAGCCACCCACCCATCCGTGCCATGATCACAGAAGCTAACTTGGATATCCTATTTACAAATATTACATGCAACCTTCCTTTATTTCTTTCCCTCAGATATGATGGAAAACAAGAAGGGAGGAAGAAAAAAAAAAAAACAAAAACGAATGAAGAATTCAATTTTTACCCTCTAAGATCAATATGGATGTGTGTGTTTGTGTTTGTTTTCAATAACACTGGATCCCAGCCCAGTGAATCACATTGACACATTACTTAATTTAAATATATAAGATCAGCAATTCCATTGTTGTGCTTTTAGTGAGATATGTGCTTGTCTACCTTACCAACTCAGTCAAGCATAGGGTGTTCTCTTCTGGGGTACATGTATAACAGGATATACATCTGGGGTTTTTGTACAACCCCTTCTACACCTTCCCTCTCTCATCTTATTTCTGCCCTTGACAGTCCTCTGAGGCAGTGAAGTGACCCACTCCCTGTGAGCTGCCAGCTTACAGAGCAGGGAAAAGGAAGAAGGCAGCAAATCTGGCATTTCTCTCAAATTTTCAAGAGCACCTTATTGTGCCTTGGCTGTGTCGTGACACAGGGGCACAGGAGCTAGCAGGGACTGTGACACGGACCCACCTTGCCCACCAGCCCCAGACCCTGCAACACCAGAGCCTGGAGCTAATCCACAGCACAGCTCCTCATTGTGCAGCCTTGTCCTGACACCTCTGACAGCAATCCATGCTGCACACCAGAAATCTTTCATAGACTACAGCCTGCAAGACATTCTTGCAGATGGTACACACTCAAAGTCAAATGGCTCTAGGATTAGCCCTGTTTCAGACTCCCCTTCAAGCATGCCCAATAACAAAATACTTTTTTTTTCTCCCTAATTAGCTGTATTAGAGCAAACACTAATACAAGGTTGACCTAAATACAAAATCGGGTGTTTTTTTCTCACTTTCCTCTGAGCAAGCTGTATTCATCATATAAGTGCATTTTTGGATTTTAAACATTTCTCTTTTTAAAATGCAAGTTAAATGTTAATCAGTGAGGTAATCTTCATAAAAATTACTAGGTATCAATGTTCAGTTCCAACCAGATATTTCCTCATTATATTGAAGGAACAAATTACCAACTCCTGCTGCAATGAACTCCTTGATACAACATGCATTTATCCAGGCCCCATGGGGGTCATTACAACAAGATTCACCTCTGTGTATGTGCATATATATATTTAAAAATAACCCCCTCAAATCTCTCCTTTGGTCTTTCAGCGGGGAACATATCAAACAGCTACATCAAATCTCATATACACATCAATATCATGCTAACATTGTTGAGTTTCACTGAACCCTATGCCAAATTAACTTTTACAGGGCAATTACAAAATCTTATAATCATGCAAATTAGTAGTTAGCAGCTTACATCTTCCAATTAAATTGCCATCTGCTATTCCAAGATCCAAGTTAGCCACAATAAACTTTTGGTTTTTCTTTTTTAAAGAGAGACTCTTTATGTGGAGAGTCATTGATGTATGGATGAGCCTTCTCAGGGACAGGGGTCCAACTTGAAGCAATCACAGGCAGGTTATTTCAGCAAAAGAATAAACCCCAAACCATAGTGTGAAGAGAAAAGGTCATTAACCCTAGAGTTATTATCAAATTTGAGTGTCCAGGTGCACTCCTAAGCTCAGGGTCACATCCTGTCTGCAGTATAATCCTGTACCCAGACAAGATCCAAGCACCATCTACTCCCTCTCACATCCTCCCTCTTCCTCCCTGTGTGAAGAAGAAAAGCCATTACCATGTGAGCCAGGGTTGGCCTCTAAGTCCCACAGAGCAGCGCAGTGTTCCCCAGCACAGTGACCCTCTTTCTGCTTGGTCCACAACCAGCCAGGTGTCCTGCACATTCTTCCTTACAGAATAAACACATGGCACATTTCAAAGCTTTCTTCCAGCTCCCTGCAAGGTAGGGAGCAGGATGAAGTCATCAGTGGATGTAATTTACTTTAACATAAGGCAAGAAGATGAGGCTATTTACTCAATTACAGGAAAATAATCTGGGGCTTTAAAGACCCAAACTCCTGAGCTTAGTACAGCAAAAACATAATCATTTGTTAGTTATGAAGTACAGATTTTGTAGAAAAGAAGCTTGTTTTGTTTGTTTTTGTTTGGGAGGGTTTTTTTGTTGTTGTTTTGGGGGGTGTTTTTTTGGGAGGAGGTGTTTTGGGGTTTGGGGGGGGGGTTGTTGGGTTTTTGTTTGGTTGGGGTTTTTTTTGCTGAAAGCAGACAGAAGAAGAGCATACTGCTTGGGCTCCTAAAACAACAAAGGTGTTAAAGTGCACTGTGACCTACAGAATTAACTATGGTGATGAAAACCAAACATCTCAGAAGAAAATTCAGGCACAAAATACGGCAGACAATGAGAACCGGTTTCAACTCTGGAATATGTTAGAGAATTAAATTCTTCTTTACCATTTTCTCTCTTTTACCTTGCTGCCCCTCCAAGGCACCCACTTGCACACTGGGACAGGATCTATGCACAGGTAAGGCAGCACAGTTTCCAAGAGGTCGGTAGTCAGTGGTTTGTAACCATCAGTGCTGTTCCTCAGACTCAGTGAAGCTCACGTCTGTCCTGATGGTGTTAGGCTTGGAGCTTGGATAGAAAGCTGGCCTGATACAGAGGGCTACAGCTTCTCAGGTTTTGAGGAGTCATTAGTGACTTGTAGGCAGCAGCACAGGTTTCTTTTGAGGGGCAGTTCTTCAGGGCAGCTTGGTGGGTGTCCCCAGACACTCCCACAGCCAGACTCCAGTGTCCAGTGTGCTGCTGTCGTGGCAGTGGGAGCCCTGTGGCTCATTTGGAGTGACTCCTTACTTACTCAGCCCAGTATAACGGTTCTTTTCTGACTCATAAAATTCCTTATAACTAAAAGGAATTGGGGTTTGCTTTTGTTATTTTAAGTGAAAACTAAACTTCTGAAGAGAAAAAGTAAACAACTACTGGGCTGTAAAAATGGACTCTTATTACTTCTGCCACCAGTCTCACTGCAGCTGTTCATAACCACAGCCATACAGCGAAAATCCAGCACAGAACATGAGCATATCCCTAAAAAAGGTAACAGAAACTATAGATATCTTCATTCAGAGCATGGTCTCGCTATTGTCTCTCCTCCTAGATATGACAAATGCAGCATTATCAGAGGATATGTAGATCAGACAGTTTGTCTTTGGAAACACCAGTGTTTAAAAACTCTGAATATTTAAGAAGCATCTCATTCTCAAGGATTTGCCAATGGAGTTTCAGCATGACTGAGATTTTGCTTCCTGTCTGAAAACAGCTTTTTTTGTTGTTACACAACTAGTTTAGATTGAGTATCAGAATACCAAATGGCTATCGAATTAGGCTCTTGCCTTATAGCCCAGAATTTCTATGCATAAGGCAATATATTTGCAATCAGTAGCAGTTACAATCAGTGTATGAAAGCACCTTTTTCATACATGAAAACAGGGAGAGAAAAAAAACATAGTTTTTGTGCCAGATAGATGTGAAAGATTACACAGCTGCAGTGTCTTGAGGTTACAAAGCTGCCAGTTTAACAAGCAAGATATGCAACAATGCTGATGTATTTATAGCAGTTTAGACATTTATAGTGCATTTTAAAAGAAATGTAATGAACCAATCCATAAATACTGTGGGGATCATAGGTTTATTGCTGCCTTAGTGTAACAGAACCTTATGATACACAAACATGTCAATAAGAAACTTCGGTGTTAATGGCATTGGCAATAAGCTCTTTGGGGCAGCTCTTTAGGACCTTGAGCTGCCATTGTAATGTAAATATTAGAAAATAACAACGGGAGATCTGAAAGCTACAACAGCCTCTGACAGGAAACAGATCATCATGAACAATATGTTCAATTAAAATTTGCTTAATAGTTGTGACCTAATCTGGATGTCTTGTATAAATGTCAATAGATTTTGGAGCATGTCCTTGGACATGGCATATTGCAAATATGCTAGATGAAGCAGCTCAAGTCTATAAGATGTTTCACAAGAAAAGTAGAAAATCATGAGGATCTACCAGTTCATTAGACTTTAAGAGAGTGAGATATTTTCTTATTTAATTTAAGAAAAGGTATGTCAAGCAATAAAATTAATTCCTGCTTCTCAATGTGTACATCTAAAAAGCAATTTGCTCTGTCTGCTTTATTGATTGGCAAAACAAAAAAGACATAAAATTTACTACTGTAAAATCCTTTTACTGTCCCCAGTCATATGTAAATGGCAAACATTTTCATTTTGTAGAGCTGTCATACGTTACCAAGTGGGGCAACTTTTTCTACATGTCAAAATGGCTTTGCACCATTTCTGTGATAAGGAGAGTGCTGAGACAACTCTGAGCTGTCATCACTGAATTCTCACCCGTCTCCACGTCACTCAGTGCTGTTCAAGGATAGAGCTGTTGGCTTCTCCCCTTGACCAGCCTAGACCTTTATAGCATAAGTGAACAACATACCATGGGTTAAAAGCAATTTCCCTGCCAAAACCATTTTTCTGACTGGAGACTTCCTGTAAAAATTCCGGCTCCAAGGGGAAAGTAGAAGAGGGTATGTTAAATTCTTTACTACTTAATTTTAAAAGTGATGATGCTCTCCAAAATAAATACTGGAGAGGTTCTTAAGCAATATATGCTTTGGACTGTAGCTGTAGGCTGGCACTCAGCCACAGTTAGGTGGTGTTTGGTTCTGGTTTCCCAGCCAACCTCTCATGAGTGAGTGTTAAATGTGCGGTGAAGGAGTGATGAGGAAGAAGTGATGAGAGAGAAGTTGAGATTACCTCTCTGTCACAAATTGCTCTGCTAAGGTCAAAGTCAGTGTTATTAGCAGGCACAGCTGATCAGAATTCAATACTAAATGTAACCCAGTGACATGAAGTTTCCTCTTTCAAACTTCTAAGCCTGCATGGAGATGAGTGACGCACCTCCTAAAGTGCTCTCGCTTATAAATCCACTGCTCCTCAGACAACCCCTATTCATGATGGAAGCTCCTAGTTTTCAGTTTTGAGTCCTCTGATTTCCTACAAAGTTGCAGACAGTTTCCCTACAGCTACTGCCTGGTACCAGTGACGCAACTATGTGAGACTCTCAGTCAGCATTGCTGCCTCTCTGTCACATCCATCTCTGAACACAAGCCCGGGATCCTCGAGATGCCACTGCTGCTACATCTGCATGGGACATTCAGATTGCTGTACATCAGTGCACATGTGTTTGTTTTCAAAGTCAACAACAAATGTAACATTAAACACCCTTGACTGCTCCAGTGAACAGCCTTGTCTGCTTCATGTTGCAAAACAGACCTAATTCTTATTGTAGCTGGTTTGTGATTGAACTAATGGTGCATGCAGAATCATAATTCAGCAAAGTGAATTAAATTATCAAAGAGTCTTTTACACTCAACACTTATCACTTTCTATCCAAAAAACAAAAGAGTGTACTTGTGGGAGGGCAAATTTTTTCAGAGAGCTTAGAGGGAGGTGGATGGCCAGCTGTTGGCAAAGAGACAGAGACACAATCCACAGAAGCATTGAGGGGCTGGAAATATGCAAATGACAGATCTAAGCAAATCAGCAATCCTCCAAAGGAGAAGCATCAGTGGATTATAGGAATAATTTCCTCTTACAAATCCCATCTGTAAGGCCCTGACTGTCACTCATTACCCCTACAATTTAACAAGGGACATGAATTAGTTGTTTAGGATTATTTTCCTCTTTTGGGAGGAGGGTACTCTCAGGTATTTGCTCTTCCAGGGCAAGGTAAAATTGTCACTTCATTATTTTCCGAATAAGAATCTGACTAAAGGTCTCTGAAAGGCAACAGAATTTTTTCTTTCAAATCTAAAGGAGGCAGATGTAGCTAGTGTCCCCAGTGTGCTTCAAACCAGCTTGTACTATCACCATGTCCAAATGCCTTCATGGCAATGGAGCTCCAGTTTACCTGAGTTACCAGATCACATCTTCACCTGACCAAGGAGAACTGTTAGCTTTCAGGACCATGCAGAAAGGCAAGTTTATGTGGCCTTTTCTTTCCACCCTAAGGATGTTATTTGAAGACTGCTGTGAAGTTTTATTTGCTTGACTGTGTTATTTTACTTTACTTCCTTACAGGATGCACTTTGAATAATCTTTAGGGCTAGAACACATCCTGGAAGATGCTGAGCTGACCCATCCCAAAAAAGACTGAGACCAAGATAAGCACTAATCCACTGCTGGTTTTGTATTGCAAAGGAGAGTTTTGGCTTAGCAGATAAGATACTTCTCTTACAAAAAGTCATCTCTGTAAAGTGACTAGCCAATCTCATTATTTTTATAGGCCCAAAAATCAGCAAATTAGGTAGATCTTGGTTAAGTAGGGGAACAGAAGGTGTAAGACAGGAGGATGCCACTTTTCCTTTCTATCTCGGCTGCAACAGAGGCTATCTCATAACTCTTAAATAAATAACAGTGGCAGTTCCCACAAATCACAGGTTCTTCCTTCTTGGAAGATCAATCACTTTATAAAATTTTAATTCATTTCAGATATTCTGTTTCTTTTCAACAGTTTTCAGGCTGGACTTGAGGAACACTGGTGGGTTGCAGTTTCACTGAAGGAAAGCTGCTGTTCAGGAATGTTATTGAGACCATGGCCATTTTACTTCAGCTTGGAAGGATCAGAAAGTTGGAGATTCCCAAAGCAAGATCAGTTCCAAGTGTGTCCTATCTGAAGGCTATATGAAAGATGTTTGTCACCCTAATTCTTACAGATCTGTACAGCCATAAGTTTCACTGCCTCTCCACACTTTTTCCTTCCTGTCTGTACAATCTCAGAGTTTTTCCAAATGTCCAGTACCATTTTTCAGCGTAATAATTCAACCTATTTCTTCCTGTCCAAAACACAAGACTATGTTAACTTCTCCCAGCACTAGCATTTCACATCCCTAGGTGACTATTACTGTGTTTTCCTCTCCATTATCCCTTGTTCACACTAGATATCATCTGTTCACTCAGTCAATCCAGCCAGCTGGATTTTCTAAATCTCTGTTCATTCTCTGTTCCTTTATTCTGGACTCTCTTTCTGTCCCTTTGCTCACCATCCTTCTCAAAATGCCCCAAACTGGCAAATCTGTTACTAATTCCAAACCAGACTGTGTGCAGCAAAAAATCAGTCTTGCCTGTCTTTCCAGCTGTGCTTGCTTGTAGATCCCTGAAAAAAACCCCCAAAAAACCATGGGACAACAGGTTGAAATTATTAAGTTACTGTGCTGATTCACTGTAATCTCCTGTTCTGCTGAGCTGCCTGGTGTAGGTGATGTGTTTGTGCAGATGATCAGCTCTGCCTAGGTGTGCTACCCAGTACTTCCCCCACACTGGCTCCAGCTTCTCAAGAATGTTTTGTATTCAAGGGCTGCCCTACAGTAAGTCCTTTTTGGGTTTCTGTCATCTGTGTAATCTCTATTCCATCATCTGTTAATGAAAAAACAAGCTAAATGCAGCCTATGTGGAGCCCCATTTGATATGTCCTTCCATTTTTAGCCAGCTCTTGGGATTCAGATCTGATCAGTGTTTTGTTGACCCAGTGCTGATGCCTGGGCAGGAGAGAACAATTTTACATAAAATTCTGACACAAGCCCTATTCTTTTCTACTTCTATTGTGTCCTATAACACAGCTAATAATAAGGCAATGAAATCATTGCCTCCAGCTGTTTCCCAACAGAATTTACCAAAAGGGTAGTGAAATGATCTCATTTAAATCTCATTCCACACAAAGCATTGAACTGTACCAGCCAACACCAACACTGGTTCCAGTGTGGTCATACTGCAATTTCCTTGACAGTCCTGGACAGCTTCAGGGAGATTACAGATGGATGGGGCCCGTTTGGTTCCAGCTGGACTGAAGTGCAGATGGATCCCAAATGTCAGAAAATGGATCCTTACAGCTGAAATACTTGTGGATACTCAAATTCCCTTGGAAAGTGACAGTTCTGGAAATAACATTTTCAGTACCAGTAAATTAGTCCCAGAATGGCATTTCCTGGCATGTCCACAGTCTGGATGTGGTTAGCTTGAAAGAGACACAGAAAAAATGTTGAAGCGAAGATACTATTGTGCTCAGAGGTACCCCATAAGAAAATATCTAGGCTTGTTCTCTCACATTTTAATGCTCTTTAACACTATTTAAATAGTGTTAAGATTGATACAGGTAATGAAACTCAGGAAGGCTGCTGGCTTGTTTGAAAAATAGGGCAGCTATTTGGATGTGTGAAGGCAGCTCAGACAGACGGCTAACATAATCCACTGTGAATATTTTATTTCCTTGCTGTAGAAGGATAAGTCTATCAGGACAAAACTGTTCAGCTTCCAGCTCCAGTGGTGGAATATGGCAGGACCACTTAAAAATGTAATTGTCGAGCTAAAGCCCTGGGACAGTGCTCAGGACTTTGCAGAATTGGTCAACAGCTGGTGGGGAAAATATTTGAAAGTGAAGTGTTAAGATTTCAAGAACATAATCAAGTATGTTTTCCTAAAAACCAAACAGAGCTCAAACGCTCTGAAGGACCTGGAGTTTGTGTTACTGCCAGGACAGCCAGCAACCACAGGCTGAGAAACCTGGTTTCCCTGGGATGCTCCTGAGCCTACAAAACCACCCAGCAGATTCCAGCACTGACGACAGCAGCCACAAGCACAGCAGGTTCAAGCATGCCGGGATCTTATCCATGCAGGCAGAGAAGAAAGGGAAATCTGCTAAAGTTCCTGCTGATTTCAAAGGAGGATCCTCAGAGATATCTGCCAGTTAGCTCATTCTGTACTGTCCCTTTCTATAATGGAGCCAGGAACAGAGATATACATCAAATATAGACCAGATGCTCAGAAGTGCATGCAGATACCAACCCTTTAACTCCTTTTAGAGGTAATGCTTTATGTTAATTCCCAGTAGGGACTGTAGGCTGGACTATAATTTTGAGTGAAAGATCTTAAATTCAAGATTGGTTTTGAATATGTGTGGGAGAGAAAACAAAAGAAATCTCCTTTATGTGCTGTCCAAATTATTTATATTTGGACTGAGTGATCTGCAGAGCAGATGGCTAAATGATTTCTAATTTTCTCATAGGAAGCTGAGTCCTCTGTATTTGCAGGTATGCACATATAGATACAGTTTATCTCACTCTTGTTGTTATTATGAGAGGTTTCTGAAGGTCTATAGGGTGCATGCAGGTCATCTTTGCATCCTCTCTCCAGAAGATTTCCCTGGGCCTTCTGCATAATAAACCAACCACTGAAATTGTTTACCACACAGAAAATCAAACTATTTCAGACTAAAAATTGATGACCTGATACAATATGGGAACTGTGCTACTCCAAGATGTGCTGCATGCTTTGCTTTAAGTTCATACAAATGTCAGTGGATATTTAACAGATTTAACTTCTTTTTTTTTTTTCTCTTTGAACTGAATGAAGGGAACGTTTTTCTTCCTTCTCATTTTAAATATGAACATTGAGTGACATTTCCTCTAATTTGGAAATAAAATATGGCAATAACATTACTCAATCTGTGCATGAGAAAATGGATGCCTTGCTCCTGTTACAGAGATAAATGTGGCTGTTGGGCCATCCCAGTAATAAATTATAGAGAATACAGCGCTCCTGAAATAATCTGCTTACATCTTTCTGGTTTTTCTCCTGTGACTACTGCTGCAACACTGGGAAGTAAAGAAACTGGTGGAAATCACTGTTTTCTGTCCTTGTCTTTAACTTTTTTATTGGATTGTACAAAACTTGAGGGTTTTTATAGCATCAGAACCACCTTGTTTATAAATGGGGTATAGCACATGTGAGGTGATTATGCTTTGGATTTCAGAATCCAGGAAATGCTGCACTAGATCCTATGGTCCTTTTACAACAGTAGTTTGACAACAAGTGCCCCATCCCAGCACCCACCAAATGCTAGACCTCTTTTACAAAAGACATTTCAATATTTTACAGTCAAATTGCCTTATTAAAAATGTATGTTGACTCAACATTTTTTTTTATTAATAATCTAAGTATTTTTCTTGCTCCTAGAAGGGATTGTTTGCAGATGTTATTTATTTTTCCTCAAATCTTCAAAGAGCTAGCTTTGGGGTTTGTATTCTTTTTTTGAACCTGAAGTTCCATGGTTAATTCCATGAACATGATTGCCACAACATGTACTCCAGTTTTAGCTGCTTGTTTTCTTTTAACATTTCCATTAATAGAGAATCTCCATCTTATAGAAGTGAAGTGTCCTCCTCAGACCTTTTGTAACCTGAAATGTATCCCATCAGAGACCACTTCTTTACCTTTTTATGCCTCAAGAAACATGCTGTCCCCATTACAAATATCAAAAAAAATCTGGAAGGACATAGCATCAAAATCTCCAAGACAACACACAAAGATACAACAAATCAAAGGCAAAATAGTGATGGTTTGATTAGACTTTTAAATAAGATATTAAAATGAGGTTTGTGGTTAAATACAATGCCTCTCTGAATTTGGCAGGAAAATCATTAACTGAATGATGTTAAATTTGCACAGATTGTTGAATAAATGAGTAAGACTTGCTTTAGATGGCAGCAGACCAGCCAAGAGACACACATACAAAGACTTGCTGCAAGTCCACATGAACAAATACCTTACACGAGGATAAGAGTGTGCTTTTAAGGATCAGTAACTGAACAGCCACTACTATCATTAGCTAGCCCTCCATATGGAGCAACCCTCTTAGAGTCCAGGTGCAGGGGTTAGGGGGGTACAGGCACATGTTCCTTTGTAATAATATGAGGTGTCTTGCTTGTTTGCAGAATGGTGCTATTAGCTGTATCGTTATTAATCGAAGTTTGTAGCTACGTATTCAAGACATCTAAAAGCTGCATAACTTTAGATACTCCCTTTCCTTGTTACTTTGGTATATTTTTTGTGTATGCTTCCTAGGATACATCCAGAGAAATCCAGGTAGCTGGAAGCACAGAGATAAACAATGCAAGGATTTTTCTGAAAAACAGAATCATCTAAACAGAATATTTACAGCTCAATTTATGATTTGGCTTTAGCTACCACTAGCAATACATTTCCAGAATATATTTATAAACTCTGCTGTGATTTCTTCCTCCTAATGAAAAATTCGTTTCTAAAATCGACCAACTTCTGGATAGTCATCACCTGGAGTGATAGTTTAATACACAGTAAGTGTGTGTGAAAAAGCCAGAATAAACAACATCAAGGTATAACCTTTTTCCCAAAGGTGAAATGTAATTTTAATTAAGATTTAAAAGTAGGATTATTTGTTATCATGTTTTTATTGGTACTCATTTGATTAACATTGTACTGAAGCAGGGGAGAAGGCAGTCCTTCATCAGCAGGTGCAGCCTACGACTGAAATGGGATTCTGGTTCTTTTTCTCAACACATCTGGTTGTTACATACAGGGTAGTCCCTGTCCAAATCATCATTTCCCAGTCAGAACAGGAAAATTGTAATCAAATCCTCTAGAATTTACCAATCAGCTACATCACTGCTAATATGTCAGACAGCTCAGGATAGCAAGGGGCATATAACAGTTAGGGTGGACACAGTAGAATTCCTCCTCCTGGAAGCTATGTGACCCTTCTGCCTCCTGGGAACCATCACTGTCCCATGCTGCTGTCCAAATCTCCACTGCAAGAATGGGGGCTCGTGTGGCAAAAGCAACCTTGCAATTAAACAATAGCAGCCACTATGGATGCACAATTCCCTGGTATGGGCATGGCTGAAATAGGCAGGAGTGGGAAATGGTGATGACAGATAAACATCAGTTCAAGGTCAGACCTGAAATAAGGGGCCTTGGTAGGTGGATTGATGAACACACTTGTAAACAATGATCCACAGGGCAACAGTTTTCATTTGGGCTTTACCTATTTAAAAAAAGAAGTGTCAGCTAAAGCTAAAGTTGGCTGAGTGGAGGGGAAGGAAGACAGTCCAAGTAGCTGAAGGCCAGGCTTGGAGGTGGGTGGGATATGCAGCTCAGAACCACATTTAAAATAACAAGGTAATTCTCAGAAGTGATTTCCCCCAAGTATTTTGGGCAATGAAATAACCACACTGGTCAATGCCTATGATGTGATCTCATCCCCAGAAGTATAGTTCCAGTTTCAAGTACCCTCATAAAGTGATTACATCATAGAGATGCTTCCAATTTTACAATTGAAAAAGACTCAAAGAACAGCCTCTCTACCAACATAGGTTAATGAAGCATATTGGAGAAAAGACCCTCCCCTCTCATTAATAAAACTAACATAATGCCCCTTAGGAATTAAAGGACTTTTGAGTTACAGTTAAA
Organism: Pycnonotus jocosus; assembly: GCA_013400435.1. NCBI lineage: Eukaryota > Metazoa > Chordata > Aves > Passeriformes > Pycnonotidae > Pycnonotus > Pycnonotus jocosus. The sequence goes on along the minus strand of VWYP01008646.1, from coordinate 839,187 downwards.
TTTGTGCAATACTGAAAGCCATTGATATTTCCACTCCAAGGACTGCAGCACATCCACTTACAATACATAGGCTCACAAGGCAATTCAATAAAGCAGTTCAACTCCAGTGAGTTCAGTGGAGTTGTGCCAACCATGGATTCAGCCTCCTGATTGTAAAATACAGTCTGTTATGGTGTGAATTATATGAAGTTTCAGATCCAAATAAATATCAGAAAACAGCAACTAGATTCCATTTATTTCAGAGTTCACCTGAGGAGTTTGCAAGAAGACTTCTTTTTGTTTGAACAATACTGGGATAATTGTAATAGCTTAATATTGAAAAGAAAGGAGCCAAATAAATTGCTAAATGGTGTGAGACAGAAAGACAAACCATGCTAGAAAAATGATACAATGGGCCAAATTTATTGAACAATGCACAATAATATGAGACTCTGACATTTATTTTCAGTGTTGAATATGCAGGATACATTTAATATGGTCAAGATGCACCATTCAATCTGCAGCAGCTGTCTTGTACAGAACATTGCAGAAAAATCAAAAGGAGGCACACACAGTGAAACAAACACACCAGGCACCTTGCTCTGCCTCTGCTAGCTGTCATAAATTCCTTCCTTCTATTCAAATACAGCATATAGCTGAGATTTTCCCAAAGAACAGTGTTAAGAGTTTCACAGGAAAGAAAAGACAAACAAAGGAGAGTAACCCATTTGTCTGAAATTATTGTACCCACCAATATTTCCACATGGAGAAACAACTATTTGTTGTTAAACTATCAGCTCAAAACTATGAAACAAACATCAAGGATTCAAAGCTAAGCGAATTGTTATGTAGCTTCCCCAAAAAGCTGGATCCTTTTCAGAACTAGATCTGTCCTGACACCCCGCTTCTGGAAAGCTTCATTATTCATTTATGTTTTGCCTTCCTGGAACAGGAATAGATGTAAGCCTGAGCTGCTGTGACTTAGAAGAATAAACTGTTATCACACAGGCCACAACATGTAGAACAAAGGGAAAAGATGCTGTTGCTTCTGGTCATTTGTCACTAAATCTGCTCTTGGTTGCAATCACTGCATCTGAGGAGAAACAACATCCTTCCCAGCCCTTTATTTCTTTCAGTGCTCTCATGATGCCCTATCCATGTGACATCTTTTCCATTTGTTCCATTTCTGCCTTATTTTATCAGTTTGACTCTGACTCCTCTAGTCTCATTGGATGTGTATACTCCTTCCTGCCTGTCCTGTTTTAAAGTCAGGAAACATGAACCAGTGGTCAGACTATGTCTCAGATTTTCCAGGTAGCTTTTTTCTGCTGCTGCCACCCTGCTGTTCTGTTTCACTCTGCTATATTTTATGCTCATCACTCCTAAGGCTGTTGTTAAACTGAAATGCAATGCTTGTTTACAGGGAGACATACAGGAAAATTATGTACAGATTAATCAAAGCAATGCTTGTTTACAGGGAGACGTGGGGGAAAATTAGACACAGATTGGCCAAAGCAACAGAGATACACTTCTGGAGGCAGCCGTGCAGATGCAGCAGCTCCCAATGGCTCCCAGCTGGTGGTCAGAAATAATCATCCTGCCCAAGGAAAATGTGATGTGAAGTCTGTTTAACACATCTAAATGCAGATCAGATGGGTTGTCTCACCTTCAGGAAAATGTCATCTTTTCCAGGGCATCTGATTTAGGGTGCACAAACCCAAGAGTTTCCAGACCTAACTCTAATCTGGAAGATGAAAATTGAGGGGCCACATGTGGAGAGGGGCTGGAGCCTCCCCAAAGACATGGGTGTGCAGATAGGGGTTGGACCCCTGAAAGGCAGCAGGTGACAAGCATCAGGTAATGGATGCTTGTAGCTGAATCAGGCTACCACTGGACCATAGGTGGTGGGATGAACTTATTAACCCCTCCCCTGGTGACACGAGCTTTCTGTGAGGACTTCTGCTGTTCTCCATGGGAACCATGTGTTAATGCATGGCAAGTTTGGTTGTTTATTTGGTTTTGGGTTTTTTTTTCCAGAGGGGAGCACAATAGTAGCCTCCTTGCTTCTTTTGCTCTGGCTTGAAAGGAACTTTGAAGAAGAGTAACACCCTGTCCTCTGAGGAAACAGAGCATAGTGGGGTACAGGAAAAGGGATTTTTCTGGATGCAAGGTGAACATGATGGACTCAGCAGAAACGAAGAGAGCCTGGAGCACTGAAATAGACCTCTGAGAAGTGTGGGGAACACAGGTTCAACAGAGATCACAGAAAGAAAGAATTTTGATGGAGTAACCAAAACAAACTAAATTTTGTCACAACCCAGAACAACCCTGTGTTACTGATATTCAGAGCAACCCTGTCAGAATGTCCCTGTCTTGCCAGAACACAGTGCAGGAGAAAGTTCATTTGCAAACTCCCAGTTTACTGTATTTCCTTCTGGACTTTCTCCACAATAAGTTTATTCCTTTAGCTATTATTCAAATAAAACCCAGTTTCCAAGTTTAAAAAATGTTTTTAGTACTTCGGGCTGCTTGCTGCAAGGTTGTGCAGGCTGCAAAGCTCTGGTGAACCTGTGATGGTTTCAACCCTGAGTGACTTTGGATTGAATTTAGAAGTGCACTCAAACATTTTTGTGGCAGATGAAGAGCAGCAAAGAGCTGAGGGAGTGTTCATCTTTTTCTGTCAGACCTGTCTGCGATGTCTCTGTGACCTAAATGGCTTTTAACTTCTGTGTGGACTTCCTCGTTCAGCTTGCTGGCTTCCCACTATCCACATGGTCCAAGTAAATTAGATGAGTAATGTCACATCTGGTCTAATGTTGAATTCGTGTACCCATGCAGTAATTTAGTGTTTAGAATGTTAACTCATCCTCTGGATTTTTTAGGGTTTTGTTTTGCTGTGTGTTTTTTTGTTGTTATTTGGTTGGTTAGGGGTGGGGTTTTTTTTGGTTTTTGTTTTGTTTTGGGTAGTTTTGGTTAATTACTTTGTAGTTTCAGTTATTGTGGGCAAAAGCAAAAACAATCAGAAATTTGATTTCTTTTTGTGTATCAATGGACATATTTTAGAAGCAGCAATTTTGTTTTCAGCTCTTTCAGAACCAGTATGAATAAAATCATGATTCTGCAGCATTTTCACTGATTTCTAATGAATTTCATCTGGTACATTTTTATGCAGAGCCACAGAAAATGCAACATCTCATCCTTCATTGGGAGGAAAAAATTGCCAAGCTAATTTAGATTTGCTGAAGCTCTAGCCTTTATGACACGTAAAAGACTGACACAGTAAAAGGAGACAGCACAAAGTTTCTCTGAGTTTTGACAGGAGGACAGATTTATCCACAGGCGTAACTCAAGGAAAGTTAAGAGAAGAGTCTGACTTGGAGACTCCCAAGTGGATTTCTACAATTTATGGTTTACAAATCCACCCTAATCCTTGTCCTTCCTATCTGTTATGGGCTACTCGCAGGCAATAAGTACCTGTCACAGTGCCAAAGAACAGTTGTTTATCTAGTTTTGAGTGAGCATGGGAGCCCATTTGTTTGTTTTCACAGGAGGTATGATGGATGCAATTACAGGGGCAATAATATGCATGGTTACAGCGTAACTGCTCTGCGGATCAGACAGCAGCAAAACCATCCATCTTCCATGCATGCAACCATCCCAGCTCTTACCTTCAGCTGAATGAGAGCTCTCCAGTGTGTGCAGAAACTTTTCTTTTCCAAAGCTGAGGGTAAAACTGAATTAAATCACTCCTCCCTAGTGCCTGTGGTATTAGCATGGCAGGAAGAGAGACTCAATTTCTACATAACTAGGGCATGATTTGTGTCTGGGGCACTCTCTCAACTTCCCCATTGTCTCTGCTTGGACACAAATGTTATCAATACTGGGTCCCTGACTGGGTGGAGGCTGCTGCTCTCTTCCATCATGACAAGACTCAATATTTAAGCAGTCAGAGCTGGTCCTTCTCAATCAAGCAACAAACTGGTTTTGATCTTATTTCTGCACACTCACTCCATATACAGAAGATGAATTTCCCCCATGCATCTCGCTCCTCTATAAGAAGTACTCTACTGGGCACTCTTTCACTACAAGTGTGCAAATCCTAATTTGTCTTGTCTTCATTGATATATTCTCTCTCCCAGCACTTTTAGGGTCTGCAACCTTTTCTTCTGTCTAGACTCTATTGTTTGATTTATTCCCCAATTTGATTTCATCTCTGATTTAATAGCTCTCTTGCTTGCACCTGCCCTTTTATTTTGTTTTTTTTCTTTTTCCCTCACTTCGTTACTATATGACCTTTCCTAGGCCTTATTTAAAAGACGTATATTGACCTTTCTATGGCTATATTGTTTGTTTTGGCCTTTTTTCCCAGCCCCTCTTTGACCTCCTAGTTCACTCAAAGGAGGAAGGGGTAAATGGAAAGTAATGGTAAGGCAAAGCTGACACTGATTTGGCCCACTGGAGTCTTGAAAAATAGCTGAAATTTGCTTAAACAAAATTTGGGAAGCTGTGAGAGGCCACAAAATCCTAGGATCTTAGCCCAGGAATATTGCAGTGTGCTTATTAATAATCACCTTTGCATTATTTTTGTATTATCTGATCAACTTCTAAGGGTTTTCTGAGTCACTATACTCTATAATACCCTATATTAAAGACTGAAGACATAAGTCTTGATGCAGGAAATAGGGATAGATGTCAGGATTTGACCCACTTGTTGAGCAAGAAAGGATTTTTACAATCAAAAAATAAGCTTCACCCTGAAGGTGTCCCATCCCATTTAGGAAATTCCTGTTCTCAGTGTCAGCCCTGCTAAGGCAGCAGAGCAGCATGAATGGAGCAGCCTGTCACAGACAAGAACAGCATTGTACACAGACAGAACTGGGAAAAAGTTCTGTTACTGTGATAGATTTGTGTAGTAACAACCAAGGATGATAAATTTCAGGAGTTGGTCAGGGTTAAACTGGTAAATCATGCAATCAGTTATGGGTTAAATATTAACAGAAGATATTCTCAAAAAAAAAAGACAAAGTTGATTACATTCTTTCAAATTACTCCCAGATGTTAAAAAGTGCCTTCCAATGAAAATAATTATACAATCCACAAACCTGAACACCATGTTAAAGGAATAGTAGTGAAAATTTCTGACTTAACAATTTAGGCCCGTGGCCATTTTGTCTCTCTAAAGACACACAAGAAAACTTCACATGTACTGAGAGCTGTTGAAGTGAAAAATTCAGAATTTAACAGATCTCATACTTAGTGCATTGACTAGAATCTTTTCACTGCAGGCTAAAATGTAGTTATATTTGCACTTTTTGTGACACTGTGATTTATTTACAAGAAGTGTTTCCTTTTTCTATGGCTTGCAGTGTATCCCTTGGAACTGCAGAGCAGGCTCTCAAAGCTTTAACTCTGGAACTGCAAATGCCAGTGTCAATGAGGAAATACCCCTACCTGCATAATGCTGCAGAGGATTGTCCCAGTTTAATATTCCCTTCTGGTTCATTACTTTTTGTTTTTCTTTGAAGTGCCCCAAATCATTCAGTTTACCAGTTCCTCCTTCATAGTCCAAACAGACCATATAAACTTTAAGACTAAAAATAACTTTTGGGTTCTTTTTACTTCCATAATTTAGCTTCCATAATTTAGAATTCTTGGGATGATTCTCCTGGTTTCAGTCCTTGCTTCTTTGCTCTTCTGGGTTTTTTTTCAAATTAGAGATGAAATTCTAATCTAATGCCAAGCTAGGGTTTTCAGAAAAATATCAAATGAATGGAGCTTCTGAGAACTGGTATTATCACAAAAGCCTCAAAATGGAATTAAAATACACACACTGCTATTCAATAACTTCGATATTAAAGCTGTGAGAATTACCTGTGAATTGCTGGTTAAGTAATTAATAGACAAATATACACACAGGTAAATGTTGAACAGTTGTCCATGATTACTTTTTTTTTTCCTACTAACATTTGTATGAATCTCTAATCTTTGATTTACTTCTCAATAATGAATCTTGCTGGCAAATGTACTTTTTAATTAGTTGTCTGGGTTACACATAAAGATCATATTTTGGATGAGGACCCCTATCTGTGGCTAAGCATATTCAAAGCTGTCATGGTTACTCAAAACTGTTATGGTAAGAATGAGGGGATTTGATTTCCAAAACCAATTATAAATTATTTGCAGAAATTAATGATCCCATCAGTAGTCCAGACCAGGTTTCAAACACAAGTCAACCCTGAAGCAAGAACACCACCAATGGTTTTCACTTCTAAAAATATTTCCTATTGTGTTTTTTGCTTTGTTCATTTTGATCATCCTTTTGTTGTAACAGATCATCATTGTTGTTGTAACAGTTTTTAATGCCAAGAATAAGCCAAGAAAAGATAGAGAAATATAAACTGTGATTTTAAAAGGTTAGGTTGCTCTTCTCAGGAATGTAATTTGCTAAGTGAGTGTGCATCTTTTGAATACTTCATACTGACTGTAGACTAGATCATCTAACTTCACATATCAAAACATTAGCCATCAAGATCAGTGCCATTGACCTCACAATATATTTACAGTACTGGACTAAAACAACCACCATCAGACAACATTACATTGGACTTGGCTTTGGTGTCCAGGATGCCTCAGATCTTTGGGGATCCACAACTTATAGGAGTCTCTTTCTTGAGGTGCTTTGAATGACACTTATGATTAATGTAGGCATTTTTAATGCTTACATGGGCAAAAATGACCAGAAATCCCAGCTGTAGCTACAGAGAAGACCTCCATGCATGCCCAGAGCTTTAGAGGCCATGGGATTGCCCCCAAGGCCAGGGGTCTCTGACACCACTGGAAGGTTACTGGAGAACTGGTTTCCAAGCAGGGCCTGAGAGCCCCTTGGAGAAAGTCTTGCTAGTTAAAAATCTCACCTACTTCATCTTGCAGTGAGGAACAACTTGTGTTCTAACTGATGCATTCAAATGAACAGATAAATTATTGGCGGTGCTTTTGAAGTAGTATCATCCTCACCAATCTTAAAAATTCTGTTAGCTACCTGACAGAACAGCTTATATTTTTCATTAAATGCTGACAAATATATTTTCTAACTGAGATCAAAATGGCATTATTTTCCCTTGAGTGCACTAATGTTTTATTTATATATATTTATTTTTTAAAAATCTCTCTGATATTTACGGAGTTTATGAGTTTTGCTTTGGGTTTGTTTTTTTCTTAGTAAAGGTTTCTTTTAATCAAATGTGAGTATTAACTATTTATTAGCTATGGTCAAAAATAAACTTTTAGATCTGGAGGGCAAACACATTGTAAAGCTCTCAGAGTTTAATCCTGGATTATGCAAACACTCAAATACTGGGAAGCTCATTTAAGCGGGAGGAGCAGTCAGCCTGGGAGGGCTTGGGGCAGTGTTCTCTCAGCTCCGTTCCCAGGCACCTGCAGAGCTGGAGCTGTGCTTAGGCGATCAGTGCTCAACCTTTTGCAGATCAAGAGCCAAGAAATAAAACACAAAAGGAGCCTTGGTTCCATCACTGGCACAAGTGCTGGGTCTTTGTGCCAGAACGAGCAAGCTCTGCCCCAAGTGTTTCCAGTGTTATCCGTGTTTGTCTACTGTTAGATGCATTCTGTCCCCCAGCTCAGATCCCTCCTCCTGCTCCCCAGCACCCCACTGCCTCTGACTCACTCCATGCTGTGGGTTTTCCAGCTAGAATGGCAGGTTTTGACACTGTGCTCCTACCAAGTAGCCACAAAGATGTCTGGAGACCCAGACTACTGCACTTCCAAGATGTAAGTGGTAGATGTTGAAAAACTTGCTGTGCTTCAGAAGAGGAGGCTTCATTAACCAGTCATGCCTTCAGTCTTCACACCTTTGAAAACATCTGAAAAAAGGTATGATTATTCATGGTTCCCGGGATCTTCTATCAAATTAGATGTGTCACCAACTTATTTTTTAACCAAGTTAGGGTTTTTTTCTTGCCATAACTTTTAAGGTGTCTTAGAGAAACTGGTGATAAAATGTTTACTTTCAAATGGACACAGCTATTGAAGAGTATATGGTTTATAGTTGCCAAAAATAATACAGAAAAACAAAACAGAGTGACATTCTCCCTAAATGCATGCTGAAGTGAAAAATAAACTTTCAGTGATCCAGACTGTAGAAATGCAAGATGAGAGACTGCCATTGAAAAAAGAGTTCTATTAAATTAAGATGCTACTAGATGTCATTGTGACTCTGTGGGTAGCATGTCTGTCTCACAGCCAACTACTTGTGGGTTCAAGTCCCATACTGGGACTTTGGCTCCCATCCAGTGTACTGCAGTAATAAGCAGCGTGTGGCACTTTTAGAGGTGTCATCCTTCAGAGGAAATGTTAAACCTACTGTCCTTCTGCCAGCTCTCCAGTTGGAAATTAAAGATCCCAAGTACCCTTTGAATACAGTGAGTAATAACCTTGGGGCCCTGGCCAAGATTCCGTCTCTCAATAAAAGAATTTGTAATTCACAGGGCATATTTCACAAAATAGCAGAAGTCATAGAAACCAATGGAAAAGCCTCATTAAAATTGTCATGGTTCCTTTATGTATTTTTCAACATAGCAAGTCACCTAATTGATTAAGCTTCAATGGCATTTTTAAGCAGCTGCCATAAATTGCCCATACAGGGACATTAAAAAGAACAAAGAACGACTTCCACTACACATCTTTGAGAAACAGCTAACTCTCATAGACACCTTTGAAAAACTCAGCCCAGGTTCAGGAAAGGTCCTTGAAAAATGTTTGACAAGACTCCATTTCAGAGCAAACCTTTAGTGCAGAGCACCACAGCAACATTCATGGATTGTTAAGTGGGAAGATGCAGGGGAGTCTCTCAACAGCCTCATGTGCTGTTCCACTCTCTAAGTGCCAAGAGCTGATACACCCATGTTTCCAAAGGTATCCTTGCTCTGGAGACTTAACCTGGCCAGCTGGTGTTTGCATGCCATTAAATATGCTTTTGAGACATTTTCCTCTTGGCAAGAATCATAGCAAAGTAATTTAATGGCAGTGGGCAAATACCCTGCTGGTGGCATATGTACATAAATGTAGAAGAGATTTCTAGCTTCCCTTGTGTGGGTTGGGTGAAGCAGGACACACATGCTCTGAGCTAAATGCTCTTATCTCCCACTGGCCCTGGGCAGGCAATCTGAAGTACTGTAGTTTACATATCAGGAAACTGAAAACTGTTTTGGAAGAACTGGAATTGCATCTCATGGCTTGCCCACACCTTTTGTCTGCAACCTGGTTGTCCCTCAGCAGCTCCTCTTTGGGGGCTTCTTCACCCTTGTGGTGTGTCATGTGGGTGAGCAGAGCAGCTAAGGGATGGAGGACCCAGTAACATGATTTCTTGTCACGAATCCTTAGAGTAGCCATGAGCTGATCACACAGAAGGGTAAGAGCTTTCACCTGCTTCCCTCTCCCCTGTTTACCACATGCAAAGGCCTCCAGGTCCTCATAACAGCTTGGCAATGTTGCTTCTGGTGAGTCACGTGCTCTGGGAAACTAAATTTCAGCAGTCTGTTTTTCAGCCACCTTAAGCTCACTGGCAGTAAGCAGGGAGAAAGTACATCTAGATAACATTTCATCTCCTGGAGATCCCTCACGAAAGAGAGAGCAGAGGAATTGTTTTCTCTTGACAGCTGAGGAAACAGGAGTTCCTTGTGTGGATGTGGACCTCAGACAAAGGAATTCGACACTTCCATACCTAAATCCTTCTTATTTCAGGCAAGGGTATCCTGCCTATGCCTGCGAGGAAGGCTGAGGCTGCCAGAACACAGCAGCCTACAATGTTGTATAGAATCTCCTTTGTGGACTATATCAATAATATTTTTTACTACTTTATAAACACAGAATGTACCACAAATTTCCAAAAACTCAGGTATGTTATAGAGAAACCTCTGTACTGTCAGAATCTTCTGATTTTGTTTTAGATTTTGTGGCACATATCCCTCATGCAGACAACAAAATGAGCTCCCCTGACAGTATACAGTCCCACGAGTACCACTAAGATGTGTGCCAAAGCCTTCCCATCACTGCCCACTCACTTCCATGACTGCATTTTTAATGCCATTTTATAGGATGGGTTGTTGTGGTTTCTTGCTCCTGAATAAGTTTCCCCTCTCTCTCCTCACTAGCCTAAGAAAATAAATGGTAAGAAAAGAAAATGGCTCCTGTCTCTCTTATACGTTTCTCATTTCAGTTCTGTTGTTCGTTTCTCATAGTTCCAATCTCAAGTACTCTTCTGAACTCCTCACTTCAGTGACCGCCTTTCTTAATTTAATCTGGACAAAGCACCGAGCTCATTTCAAGTCATAAAGCTTGATTTGCTGTGTGCTCTTGGCAAATGTGAATAAGCTCCCTGGCTCCTTTTAATCAGCTATCATAATCATTTCTCTTTTTTTTTAAAGCTGCAGCAATTAGGTCACCAAAGCAAGTAGTCTCTTGTGTTCTATTGAGAACAAATCCGTCCTTCTCTGACTTGCTGCATAATTTAATTATTAAAGCTTGATATCATTTTGGTTTCCATGTAAGGTAACCCCTTAAGAGCAATTATATCCTTTTGAAGGCAAGGTTACTACTCCTAGAACCAGTGCTCAGAGGGCCTGGTACTGTGCTGTACATGGTAACATCACTACTTCCTACCACTCACATTGCAACATTTGTCTACCTACCCAGCCAACAATAGCACTCTGCTGGCTTCCTCCCCATGAATCTGCACTGAGCTAGCATGTGCAGGATCTGGTATCAATTAGTTAATAATTCAGCAATGGTTTGAAGATATAAAACAGCTGCTAAAAGCTAAGCCTTATTATTATGCTAGCTAAATTTTTTCTTTCACTTTTTTGGTTTTTTTCCTTCAGAAAATATTATTGTATTGTTAACTGTGTTTAGCACCTCCTAGTTCTGACATTTGAATATCTAAAATGTTTTGGTGTAATTACATTGTTTTGTATCACAATACCTAAGATGTTCATTTCTGTATGAAAATTTGCATAGATAGGTTTTGGTTTAACAACTGTAACTGTTTCTGTTCACTGCTTTCCAAAAGACAAGAAAATAGTGTCGTATAGTATTTTACTCATCTGACTGGAGAAGCTTACCAGATTAAATTATTTAAGAAATTTGAAAAATATTTTGGTCACTGGGTTGATTTTCAAACTCTGTTTTTCCTGGTTTCCTATTACTTCCTTTCACCACCCCAGGAGTATCAGACACTTCTGGTGCATTTGGGAAAAATCTCTCCTCAGTCACATGTTTTGAGGATCTGATTGGCATTCTAAGGAGGCTGCTGGGCACACGTAGAAATCCTGCATTTCAAGAAAGACTTGTATTACCCACATGTAGCTGGAAATCGAAGACACAACAGCAGAGTTCAGTAAATGGTGCCAAATGTTGTTGGTCAGAACAAAGTATCTTCACACTCACCTTAACACACTGTGCAAATTGCTCAAACACAAACACATTTTGTCTGACTCATGCAGACAGATGAAGATCCAACTGCAGCATGCTGAGAATAATGGGGCCTTGCCACTGAGTAAGCTTCTGTGGGTGTTGCACTGCACATGATAACAAATAGAAATTACTCTAAACACGAATTAGAACTGTACCATCTTATTAAAATGTTGATTTCCACTTTTTTGCAAGACTGAATGTTGCAACCGAAACAATTTGAACTTGGAGGTATTGTCCTATTCCAAATCTGGGAACTTGCTTAAAGGCTAAGATGACATGCAACATGGTTTTCTCTTGAATTTAGTTTAAATTCAAATAAACATCACTAAAGAAACTTTAAATGATCTGTCTCATAAACTTCACAGCCTTTGTAGACTGAATATATCAAAATTCTTCTAGTGTTATAAATCATTAAATACCTTCAAGCCTGTCAGAAACACACCATTTATGTAACAACACTTCAGTTCCTTATGGAACAACTAATTAAATGTCCCTTTTACATACTTGCCTTGTCCTGCCTGTAGCTATTAGGACACATCATGCATTTTTAGTCAGTGTGAGGGCACTGGAGTTAGCTTCCTGGAATTCCATCAGGATAAAAATAAAGTTGTTCTTAATATGTGACACATCATTCAGTATGGCTTGTTCCAGACATTCTGGGAGAGGAAAATAATGCATGCTTTGTCACTCGGGGCTATGTTGTGCCATGTGGAACTATTTTAGTGCTCCACGCTTTTGATGAGGACAGCAGCTAATCCCATTCTCAGGTACCAGCACCCGAGGAGCATGACTAATGTGCAATTCATACACAAAACCTGTGAGAGAGTGTGTGCTGAAAACTAGGATCTTCACAAGCAGGTGAAGCTGTTCTGCTCTGCCATACCTGGGCCCAGCTGAGCAGGCAATGCACAGCAGAACTCTCTGCCTTTGTTCACCATCCAGGAGGTCCAAGTGTCAGGAAGCACAGACCCAGCCTTGAGCTCAAATCCTGGCAAAGGCTGCACTTTCTGCCACGTCTGTCAGTGTGGCAGAGCTGGGCATGCTCTCCAGAAACACCAGGGCAACTTTCTGGGGAGCAAAGCTTCTCATGAGCAATCAGGCAGCAGTCTCTGGTGATGTGCTCCAGCTGGTGGCCAGTAAGAAGTCAGTGGGGAAATGGGTCTTTAGCACAACCCCCAACAAGACAGCATGAGCCAGCAATGTGCTCTTGCAGCAAAGAAGGTTAATTTTATCCTGGGCTGCACTGGGCAAAGTCTGGCCAGCAGGTTGGGAACGTGATCCTTACTATTTTTTTCAAAACAATTGAGGTCACAGCTGGAGTACTGTGTCCGGTTCTGGGCTCCCCAGTACAAGAGATAATGGACAATGGGCATAATGGAGAGAAAGAAGAGGAACTCAGGAAGGAAAAAAAGAAGCCGAGCTGCCCAGGTTCTTTAAATTGCTAACATGAAAATGAGTCAAATCAGCTAAATTTGTGCATACCAGAGATGTTCAGGAACAGATAGATAAGGGCGAATCACAGTGAGACTTATATCAGTATAATACTGTATATAAGTATATATATAAAAGACAGTATATCCTGCATCCTTTATTGTCTTGTTTGTGTCTGTCTTGTTATTCCCTTTAGGACTTCTTCCTTTCCCCAAGGCTTCTTCCAGCTGCCAGGGTCTCTGCACAGCCTCCTCTGGCTCTTTGCAGCCAGTGCCACCACATCCTGCCATGAACCTGCCACTCTCCTTCAGTGTCAGCAGCAAGGGCTGCAGCCAGCAGATTCAAGGATATTTGACCTCTCATCCAGTCCATGTATCAATTCTGCTTCAAGCTCATTCTCCAGCCTGTGCTGGGACTTCAAAGCCACAGTCTGATACACTGCATTGATTTCGCCTCCAGAGACTATGAGAAAATTTGCTTTCTCTGGGAATACTTTTTTTTCTGTGGTAGAAAATCAGACATAGACATATATAAACAAAGAGCTTTGAAAGAACATCTGGGACAGCAAGTGTCCAACAGAGACATATCCTGGCCTATTTCCACTCTTTTGCCACTTGAAACTCATCCCTAGAGCCATAAACAAAGTAAAGAACAAGAGCATCAATGTTTTTCAAGGAACTCTCATCTTGCATCTCAAAGTAATTGCTACATGCCTTTGCCTGCAACCTTATTTTGTGCAGAACCTTCATTTGCCCTTAGACATCAAACACTCCCCAACTTTGAAGAAGTTTGAATACAGATCTGGCCTTTGCAGTCGAAGCACACCTCTAGCATAATGATGAAAAAAGAAGGAATGTATTGAAGCAGAACACAGACAAACTTCTTCCAGAAGTCACTCTAATCAAGCAGCTGCTTCCAGCATGAGGTCATGTCAAAATGCTCTTCGACATGGTGAATACACTTCTGACGTGATTTTTTGAAAAGACTAACTATATTAAGCTCATAACATTACTAGATCCCCATACTGGCCTCTTAAGGCAAGCACGAGTGTGTTAAGACACTGGTTTATTCCACAGACACAGTCAGAGGATAATACTCTTATTCACTTACTTCTGCCTCACCATGGGAAAGCAAATTGTAGTGAGTTATATATAGAAGAGGCAGATCTAATTTTTTTCCTAGTACAGTAAATCAACTATACACTTTGCATTCCAGTAGTTGCCCAAACCAATTTTAATATATTAGTTTGTAGATTTTTAAAGGAATATATCTGGCATGTGAACCTCAAACATGTAAAAATGTTACTCTGGTGTTGTTTTCCAGACTTTGTAATCACAGATTAGAAATCCAGTGGTTTAGGAAACTCTGTAAATATATAACAAAGAAGATGGCGTGATATAAACATTAATAGAATTTTACATGGAAATACATTATACAGAGGTTCATGATACACCAGTATTCTTCTCCACTGTGATCTATCAATACTAACCTAGCTTAGTTGTTAAGACTGAAACATTTGGCTATAAAAGGTCAGGGGTGTCCTTGAGGTATGGATCTGAAATATATGTGGGAGTAAAGCTCAGTGGAAGGAGAAAGGAGACCCTTCTGAGGCTGATTTGCACAAGTTTCTTACAACAGGAATTCTTAAAGAGTGTCTGATTTTTATCATGTCTGGGGCACAAGAGCAGAAGCAATGGGACTAATTATAATGGCAACAACTATGGTAACAATAAGATGAGAACAATGCAACAAAAAGATCAGCAATTTTTGTTCAGCAAATGGGTTCACTTTAACAGAAGCTTGTTTAAACTCTTGGGCAATGAGAGAAGGTGATTATTAGTGTACTTGAAATGTTTTCTGTCATCACATTTTTTCAACAATGCAAAGTTTCTAGCATTATAGGTGAAGAATTATTTAGTGAAAAAAGTAAATGTTCTGTTATCTAATCCAAATCTTTACACTTGACAGGTCTTCTCACAAGTTCCCGCCCCACTTCAGCTGGAAAACTGGTTATGGGTTCAAAGTTCAGAGTATTTTCCTCCCTGTGCCTGAAATTTAACTAGTGGTCACTCAGAACGAGTCATGTATCTGTCTGAACAGAGTATACAATTTTTGCCTTCCAGCAGTCCCAAAGATATCCTTGTCTATAGCCAGGCGAGGCAGGTAGGTGCTGTAATTATGCTTCCAGAGGACAACACTGTCATATTTGCTCTCATCTTTTACTCATCCTTTGATAGCTTTTTATGATTGCTCTCTGGCTTTTGGCTTGCAGCCATTTCCCATCCCAAAGGCAATGATAGTCACAAATAGAAAGAAAAAAGGAAAAGATGACAGGAAGAAAACAGTCAAGTAAAACAGAAAGAAATTCTGGAGGGTAAGAGTGAAGGTTTAAAGGAAAAAATTTAACACACAGCAGAACAAAATAAAATGCCTAAGACACATTGGTTTGAAGATAAATGCAAAACCTTTCCTTTAGACACTTAACAAGTACAGTGAAGACTGTAGCAGAGAAAGAAGAAAAGGGAAGGACAGCAATGGAGAAATTGTGTTACATTGTCACAAGCTTTTCTCACAGCACATTCTGAATCCACATTTTAAGGGTGGCTGGTTGTGATTCATAAAATAAATATCAAAAAACATACTCATGTCTGAGCGGAGAGAGTAAGAAAATATCTCAGCCCAAAGTCTCTTAGGAGACATATCTCAGCCACAGCATGTTTACTGAAAATATAAAGGTGTGTTTGACAGAAATTTTGAAACACATTTTTTTGATCAACAAAAACAACTTAGTTTCAAACTTCTTTTTTTTCTTTTTTTTTTTCTTTTTTTTTCTTAAAATGTTTATAACAGTTATAAAGTATGGAGTTTCTGGTGAAAATCAGAAAGAATTATGTTCTCTAAGCCAAGTATCTCATAACCTGAAGGAGGACCTGGCTCTTTGCTTATGCCAAGCTGGGATGGGTGAGGAGCTCCTTTTATACCACATTTTAGTAGCCTCTAGGCTCACCTGATTTCAAACAGGAACAGCTTTGAAATCATGAAAGCTTTTACAAGATATGAAAAATGTTTCCTGTCCAGCTCTAGCATGAAGATTCTTATATCACCAAATAAAATGATCTATAATAGCTAAAATAGCTTTGTTACTTCAGTTTATTGTTGTGTAAATTGCAGAAAAGGCATGGAACTCAAATATGCAAAGGTGGCAATTACATTACCTACTTTCCAGCACAACATATGTTTTCAATTTAAGCAAATTTTACCGTTTCCCAACTGCAAATTGGATGACATACAACAAAAACTGTGTTTTAACAGCTCTAGCATTTTATAGACATTGTAGCCAAGCATCAATTCTTTACATTAGGAAAAATTAAGAAATACAAAGAGCTTGCTATAAAAACACCTAATCACCAGCACTCAGCTGGAAGCTGTATGGCCTACTGCATAGTAAGCTCCACTAAGACAGAACACACGAGGTCCTGGCCTTGAAAAATATGCATTTCCATCTGTGTTTCTGTATCTGTAAAATGGGGCAATAATACTTATCTGCTGTGTAATCAATGCTTTAGAAACAAGAGCTTGATGTTTTTTGCAAAAAGGAAGTCACCTGATATTGCTAACAGCATGATTAATATTAATGCAACATGGCAAATGCCGTAGAAAATATTTAAGCAACATTTAATGAATCAGCTCAAAACTTCTAATTTTGGGGATCTATTTCCATTAGAATTTTAGTTCAAATAAGGCATAATGATAGTCTTCGTTCATAGCAAAAACATTCCAGTAGACTGAGACTTCAGTTACAAAACCAGCTACATCTTCCTTAGCCAGAGTATGTTTTCCAAGCTCTGTTAACATAAGGCCTGACATTTTTATGTACTTTTGGAGCTCATCTCTAGTAAACTGGCAGAATACTAAGCATAATCACAGAATCACAGAATCACATAGAACAGGAAATGTTGGAAAGGACCACAGTGGGTCTGGTCCAACCTCCCTGCTCAAGCAGGCCCATCCATCCCAGGGAGCAGGACTGTGTCCAGACAGGTCTTGAACAAATCCAGAGAAGGGGACTCCACAACTCCTTGGTCACTCGCACAGGAAAGGAGTTTTTCCTCATGTTCAGGGGTCTCATATCACATTGCCTCCTGTCCTCCTGCTTGGCACTGCCAGGAAGAGCCTGGCTCCATACTCTGACACCCTCTGTCCAGATACAGACAGACAGTGAGCAGGTCCCCTCTCAGCTCTCTCCTCTTGAGGCTAAACAAACCCAGCTCTCAGTCTGTCCTTGTAAGAGAGACGCTCCATCCCTTAATCATTTTCATTGCCCTTCACTAGACATCAGCAAAAAGCTACCAGTAAAAGAATGCCAAGATCTTTAACTTTTTTGTAGCAGTACATACATAAGCTGCATATTAAAATACTTATTGTGAAAGCCTGAAAAATCACTCCTTTATTCCAGATCATCTATAAAATCTGGGCTCCACTTCAGTCTCTTGGAGTTTTGCCATTGATTCGGCAGGGTACAGATTTCAGAATGGACTTCGAAACAATTGGATTAGAAACAGCTACTTTCCTGATTTCCCATATTTCACAGTGGAAGCTGAGAAAGGACATTTTGAATATTGAAGTAATTTAAGCCAGCCAAGAAGGATGCAGTCGGTAAACTTGTTACTTTGCTAAAAGATTGACTGTCTGGAAAATGTTACAAAGCTGGACACTTATTATTTTTGCATTAGTTCTCAGAGATCTGAGGCACAATCTGCGAAATTAAACAAAGGTGTGCATGTGTACCCTATAGTCAGTGTGGTACCAGTTTTCTGTTTATCACATGCTCATGAACTCTTACAGCCATGTGCTCATACACACTTTGATACAGAAGAGTTTCATATAGCTTAAACTGATTGTAAGCTGGCAACGGCACAGAAAGGAAAGAAATTCAAAAAATATATGAGAGTGCTTTCTATGCTTACTATCTGAACAATATTCTTGAACACTTTCATTCTTGCATCTATCATATATTTTTCTTAGTACTTTAGACCTCAGGAGTATTTTTGTTTTGGTAGCACCGATGAAACAAATCAGTGTTTCTCACTTTTGTATATTCTACTTTTCTGCCTTCATTTTTCCCAAGACCAATATAAACACTCTCTTGTCCAGAAGTTCAAATCTGGATACTGCCAATTTTGTATCCAAAGGACCTTGTTTCTCTTTTTGCTTTCTCTCAAGACCGCAGGGTCAGTATCTTCCTATTTTTGTTAGGCTGCTTTCTATTCATCTTCTCCTTCTGTACTCATATAATTGAAGCAATGTTTATTTCCCATTCAGGAAATCTCCCCTTCTTCTCCTTTAGTCAAGGCCTGCCCCAAGGACAGTGATTTGGCATCTATTGTTTCAGCTGTCTTCTTCCAGGGAGGATCTTAATTGCTTCTCCCACCTGCATGACAGAGTTCGCATACTCATCACCATGGTCCATGACTGTCCAGGGACCAAAACCACTTCTGCTGCACTATATTGCTACTCTCTACCATGTTGCTATTTGACCCTGTGGGCCAAAGTCAGCCTCTATGCACATACTCTTTTCTGACAATGGTCATAATCTATACTGTCCTATCAAGAGATTGCTTTTGAGATGCCAGCAATTGATATATAGAATTGTTACTACTTGTATAAGCTTTATCTAGTAAATTGGAAAATTGGAAAGGGCCTCAAAAGACCTACAAAATTTTATTTCACACACAGGCACATGTGTACACACTTGTATTCAAGAAAAAAAGATAATGAAGAATATTTTCATGATCTTTGCAATCAAATACTTTTACACAACTCAGTTTCTCTACAATATCAGCCTCTATTGTGTAAGTACCCTGCTGCATTAAACTTTTTTTTCCAAATGCCCAAAACTTTTTAGAATAATGGTCCACCTGTTCACCCAGTTGTCTCCTTCAGAAAGGCTGATTGGGATAATTGGCTGTGGGGGCTGATGAAGGGGGTGGGAAGATGAGGTCAGTTAATTGCTGCCTGGGGAAGAGGATGTAGGAGGTCTCTTTTGTTCCAGGCCAAGGGCCCACTTGTAATAAATGACATACAACAGAGATGCTCAGAAGACACTCTTTTAAGTTCCTTCCCACAAGGGAATAGCAGATGTTGTTTGTGATTTATGGGTCTGGGTTTTGGGGTCTAATACTGTAAAATGTCTGTGCAATCTGGACTAGGCATTACAAACAAGTGCAAACAAATATATCATGACATTATATCTCCCTGTGCATTAACAGAATAAAATGGCAAGCACCAGAACTGGGTAGAATACCTTTCAGTTCTCCTTTTACATAACTGAAATGTGTGCAGACCTCACACACTTCGAGAATTTCCACAGCCAATGCTTTCTGGAAGGAAAAAGCCCTCGTCCTGAACACTGCTGTCCCATGGGTTCCCTGCCTTTAGATTATGGGAGATCTCACATCTGTTCTCAGACTTGCCAACCCTAATAAAATGTATTTATTTCAAGCTTCGCTGATGGTTAGGAAAAAACCCCTTAATAACTATTGAAATGGAAATCAACAACTGTTCCAGGTCACAGTAAATGGATTTGAGGATTTAGTAACCTGGCACCCCTGAAAATATCTTCTACATAATGCCAGACAAAATGAGCATATTTGTGAGCATTTGGTCAGCTCTCATGGATGCATACTCCATTGCTGAACAAACACATGGTATTTTTCCTATTTCTTTCTTTTTCTTATTCTCTCTAGAGTAATAAAAATACAGGAGCCCTAATACAATCTTTTCTATCTGCCTTTTCCTCTCCCTCTATGCAGTGTCTTTGATGCAGCTGTGATTTACAGTGTTGAGGATGGCAAATCATCCATACTCCACACACTGTTGTTTCAAGTGAGGACAAGGAATTTTAGAACAGCACAGTCCTAAAGCAAACAGAGTTGCTCGACAAAGCCATGAGAAAAATAACCTGCTATACTGTTGGTATTGAAACATATGCATTTTCTTCTCCATCCCTTAATGACTGTTTGAAGAAAAAAAATCAAGATTAATTGGCTTTGAAATTTGGCTGGGAGAGTATTTAACATGTTTTTCACTTATGTTCAAATGCCATGGCTAGAAAATGGTATTTGTGTTGGTATTCATAAGCCATACCTCTCACTTCCCTGCCAAATGTCTTTTATTGTAAAGGGGTTATATGGGAAATATCTCGGTTTATCTAAAACACTGAGAAAAAAAATATTTTTAGATCTATTTTCCTCCCTCCCCCATCTCCATTCTCACATGCATAATTAGCCAGCAATCAGGTATAATAGCTACACATGTAAATGCCTTTAGTTTCGTGCAGGTGCAAAAACCCAAGGTTATACACAAAATCAAGCCTTAAAGATTAGTCTTTCAGTATAGGACACAAAGGCTGCCTTCCCCCTCTCCTCTCAACTGATTCCTCAAATACATATACTTCTTTCATGTATAAAATCTAATAATGTAATCACATCCTGACCCCTATAATGTATAATGTAAAAACAATGTTGAGTGAGCATCTATTATGAGTCAGTTTTGGCATCAGTTTTGGCAATCCAAAGATAGCAATACAGTGAAGAGAAAATGAACTCTGGAAGATGAAGCAATTACCAGGAGATCAGCTGAAAAAATGGAGATTTACTTCAAGAAAAACTTGGGAAAGAGATTCTTTTCTCACTTAGAGGCATTAAGCTGTTTTTCCAGTTACAAGGAAAGAAAAAGATGGGGCCTTGGGAATAAAGTCTGTGTATGAAAACATACACAAAATTTGAGATGAGGAACAATCTGTAGGGATTTCTTGTTTTCCCTTAGTTAGTGTGCACAATACTTACCTTTATCTTCCACTAAAGCTGGATTAGCATTTTGAACTTTAGAGATGAAAATCTTCTCCTGGGCGTACAGGGCTTTCTAAAGGTGGCAAATAATGATTGAGAAACATCTTCCCTCCTAGATCATTTGTCAATATTCAAAACTAAAATCTTGAGTGAAACAAATGGTTCAAGGTACACAATCAGACCTTCCCCAAGGGGTAATAATATGGCATTTTTTTAAACCCACCTAACTCTGCAGCTGACAGTGTGTAGGGCTGTGGTTTATGAGGAAGAAAAGAGGTTTTTGAGGTGGCTGAATAGGTGGGTTAAAAGGTTTGTCAGCACAAAAAACCAACCCAAAATCATCCTTATTGTGGCCATAAAATAAATACAAAATGCAGGCACTGTGACTAGGTCTGGGTATATGGTCAGAGAGGTCACTATATTTTCCTTCATAGTCACAGGTCATTAATTAGAACTAACTTTTCTGAGAAGCTGTGCAGTGTCCTCATAATCAAGGAGAGGATCAGTTTTAGAGGCAAGAAACAAATTTGTATCACACAAAAAATAATCTTTTCTGTTAGTTTTCAGATTTAAGCAGCTGAAATTCTCCTGTCTGTGCAGATGCATTTTTGTGGAGTGGCAGCAAGCTCTAACTTGTCCATCACTAAGCCAAACAAGTGCAGGAAGGCCAGATCCCTGTGAGATCTGCCATGCCCATATTTAATGATGTGTTTAGATAGCAGCAATTGCAGCCTGTCCTGTTGCTCCCTACTCCAGCCACAGAACCACAGAACAGCAGTTCCAGAAGAAAAAGGGAACACTGACTACCTAGCAAGAAAGTAAACATTGAAAACATGCCTCTGCCTGCAGTCTGATCTAACTGGCTGGTATTGAGAGAGATGGACAGGCTTTACACAGCACACTCCTCTGGTGCTGCTGGGCTCCCCTTCACAGCAGCAGGGCACAGCCCCATCCAGCCCAGGGAGAGGTCTCAGCTCTCTGGGCATTGCAGAGTTTGCACTGCAGTCTTTAACCTCTCAGGCTAACTCTTTTTTGTCTACAAGAAAAGTCAAACTGTCTCACCATATGAGATTTAGCTCAGCATTAAGCCACAAATCCTAAGCCTAGAAGGATTTTTCTGTGGCAACCTGAAGTTTCTGCCCTGCCATCCCATATTATGTCAGCTTTTCATGTTGCAGCTCTTTCCTCAGCATTCTTCTAACTTAATTTTCATACTTCTTCTGGAGCAAGGTGCCCTAATGTCGTGTGCCAGAGATTAACCCCTCCCTGGGAGACCTGGGTACATCCTGAAAGAGCTTGTAAACTAAAAAATTGTGCAAGAAGCCCCAGAAACTGCACCCTTGAAATGACAACACATACTGTCACAGACATTTGGTGCCTCTCAGATTATTCTGTGCTTTACATTGAAATACAGTGTTTTTCCTCCTAAGACTGGCAGCTTGGAGGCTGTGCCAGGCTCTTTGGAAGAGCACTCTGCAAACACCTCTGTAAGTCGCCTCTGCTCCCCCAGCTCTCCTCGCCCTGCCTGCACTGTGTACTTTCCTCCCTCTGCCACTGATCAGGCTCTCTCTTTCTGAGAGCCAAAAAGCCACCCACTGTGGCTTTCTCCATTAGGCCATAAATGCTCTTGAGCTGCTGGAATCTGTTTTGTAAATAGGCAATTAAAATGAAGAAGGAAAAAAAAGTCTCTGCTCACTTTGCATAGTCAGAGCCCAAAGACAGCTGTCTTGAGGGTCTCAATCCTGCACATCATGAGAAGGTTCTGAAGAGTGCTGAGCACCCTCATGTCTAAAGAGCTTAATTGGAGACAGGGGTAGCAAAGCACCTTCAGCACCCCACTGGATGGAGCCACATGTTATTGGGACTCCCACTGATTTCTGTCATCAGAGCAATTGGTTTTGAGAATAAGCAAGGAAAAAATCTCCCACTGACACCAGTGGGAATCCTTGGCACATACGGGGAACAAAACGTTATGGTTGAGATCTCTGGATACGGGAGCAGTCTTTTATTCTGCTTATGCAAATTATTTATACAAATTATGCAAATAATTACCAAGTCATTCTGGTGACTGTATAATAATAACAATAATAATTATTGTAATTACTAATGTTGATGTTTGTCACTATTGTTGTTATTCTCATTTATTGTGATCATGCTTTGGGGCCAGCCAAGAGCAGTGTCCATTAGGGCTGTACTCAAACGAGCAGTCACTGCCCCAAAGAGTTTACAAACTGAAGAAACCCCATGGATAAGGAAGGGGAGGGAGGGCCAGTGGGAGAGGATGATGTAGTCAGTGGATTTAGGATTGGGGATGCTGAAAGAGCAGGGCAGGGAGTCATAGCAGGATCAGCGTAGGCAGACTGTGAGGAAGGGAGACATTTGTGGATTCCCTTTGTGTTTTTCTCCCAGGACCATATAGGTGTTAGCAATATGCCAGTGTGTGAGACAGATACACCCATCCTCAGATCTGAGTGTGTAAGAGGTCTGTGGGAAGTGTCTGTCCCATAAAGTTACATTTTACCTTCTCTTGATCAGTACAGAAATCCCTCAGGTTCCGTCCTCCTTCCCATATATACTGGGATGTTGAGGTGCTGTTGCTGTGCCCTGAGGTACACAATGTCTGGTTTATCCTTCCAACCCACCCCCAAGGAAACTGCTCTGGTGATTGGTTTTCTCTTAGCCTACTGTGTTCACACCTCAAAAGGTGGAGAAAAAAACCCCAAGCCAACAATTAATGAAAGTGAGACCTGGCCTTACCTAACCTTCTTCATTCCTCATCAGATGTTTTCCAGGTGCTTACTGATACAGAGAAAGAGCTGCTGCCAACCACTGCTCCCTTCCCAAAGTGGCAGCACTTCATTTCCCTCCCATGACCTTGAGTAACTTCACCAAGCACTTCTATATAAAACAAGCTGGGGCTGGTTCTCCAAGCTTTGTGCCAGGAGGCAGGAGCTAGCTAAACCCACACAGATAAATCCCTGAGAAGCAGGGTGACCTTCACCCAGCTGTGTGCCAGGACCTGGACCCAGCCCACACCGTGCCTGGCAGGGCAGTGGGAAGGGGCAGGGCTGCCTCTGGCCAATGCCTGTGCTATGCTCTGGCCTTGATCAGTTTATTAATAGAGCAACTTAATGGGTTGTTTTTGCCAGATCCCTGCTGCTGTTTCTCCTTCCTGCCATTCGCAGAGTGTTTGTTCATTGTTACTTGAAATAAATGAAAGAAAAACTCGTACAAATTACTTGTTCCCTGAAAAATGCAAGGAATAGTCTCATTACTTGTATTGTAGAGATAACCCATCAGCCCTCTTGCATTTTGGAACTAGTATATGTAACATCTCATGGCTCTTCACCAAGACTTTCAATTACAAGAACATAAATCCAGTCAAATTTCACTGGAGTCAAGTGTTTTATTCTTGATTTACTCCCTTATAATTTAAAGCACTGTAGCTGTATTGTGCTGGAAAAAATAGAGGAACTTTTCAAATCTCAGAAGTCTGAATTTCTCAAAATGACATATGTAGCTATGATTTCCTGTGTGAAGTACAAATTATCAGGAATGTTTCTGCAGAGCTGAGAGATGCCAGAAACCATTTTTTTGGTCTACATTTCAACAGTTATTCTTATCCTGTTTTAACTTTTGTGTAAGTAATAAGGATGGATGAACATTCTTCCCTTCATTTTTCAGTCTCTGTATTTTCACTCTTCATTAGGTTTTGTCTCCTCTGTTCTCTACCCCTTTCCTACAATCTCCTATTAGTGGAATATGAGGTCATTTATTATCTGCCTGAACCAAACTTTCAAAACTACAGTGTTCAAATGGGTCCTACATGAGGCATGAGCTAGGCCTATTCAAAATGTGTAACACGTCATCATTTTGGTACCTAATAGTATCTTGCATGACAGAAATGTGTAACACCATTTTTCTGACGAGGTTTCTTATAATCAGAGAACATCTAATCTATTTATTTATATTGGGTACAATGTGGGGAGTTCAAAGTTGTGCATAGGAATCTGTATTCACAGAAGTCTCAGACATTTTTGGAGGACTGTCTGTCGTGGGAGGGATAAGACAGATGAATGTGAGGAAATAGTTGAAAGGTTCAGCTTCCACTAGAATAAATATGAATAGCCTTGAGCTGACAGATGTAAAAGGACAATTGTTTAACAACTTCCTTTCTACAGGAGACAATATTCCAAGCTCCTGTAAAATACAATACACTATACAATATAAACACAATGCAAGTGTGCTTAGCAAATTAAACAGTTGGGGTAAGAATATTTGGATAGCTGGGCTTATTTTCTTGATTTCTAATTTTCAAAAAATGTTGGCTAGATCTTGGTTTGCAAATGTCTTAGTTAATTTAAATTTCCGGTGCTATTATCCCTTTCTGAGCCTCCTGGTAAGCTGAGTAGGTTTCATAGTTCCACAGAATAGTTTTACTTAGTGAAATGGTATTTATCTTGGCCATTTTAAAGTTCTCTGTTCAGCAGAATTTCTCAGATTTTAAAAAAAATTAAATTCTGAAAGAAAGACTGCAGAAAACTGTCCCTTGAATAAAATCAGCAGAGGCATTTCAGATTATCAGATCCCCACAGAGCAGGGAAATATCCACATTCTGTAAGAGAGTGAAAGGAAATGCCCACATTCTTTAAGAGGGTGAAAGGAAATGCCCACATTCTGTAAATTTCAAAGGATAAAATCTGCCTTCTACCCATTGTCCCAGGTTTCCTCAATATCTGTTTGTACGCAGTGATAAGGAAAAGAGGCAGAGAAGGTCAATAGTGCTCCGTAGCTGTATGATCCAGCTGATCCATCTCCAGCTCTCACTGTGGTCAGGCCATGCCTTGGCTGCATGGCTTGGTGCCATTTTCATCTCCTCTACTACTCCCAGTAGTATTGTTGGGTTGGAACAAAATTATTTTAGGGATGGGATAGGAAGGAGCATCAGCACAGGAAATCCATCATGATGTTACTTCTATTCTGGTCACACATGCAGAAGGCCAGGGGCAGAGGTGCAGCCCTTTCCTTCAGCCCTTTCCTTCAGATGCCTGTGGCTGGGTTTCTGCAGAGGATCGTGTTATGGCCATGGACATGAACAACTGCCCTGGGTAAATCAGAGCAGTCTGCTACCCCTCCCCAAAAATTCACATCCAGTGCTGGCTGCCTCAGCTGCTGACTCTGCTAACACCCCACAGCCAATGCTACAAATTTCTCTATCCTTGTCCCTTTTTGTAGCTCACCAGATCCTGATGAGCCAGTGAAACAGTTATGCTTACTTCTGCCCCACCATTATCAAACAGTACGTACAACAGAAATCAAAGAAGTCTCATTTGCCCTCTCAAATGGCTCTATTTCTATAAATCATAAAAAGGAGCTGTTTCTGTTTATTAAGGTATTGCTCTACCCTTAGATGAGGAATGTCACAGACTCATTGTAATTATTAGCCTGGAATAGGGCTAAATCTGAAATAGAAAGGAAAAAAATTCTCAAAGGACTGATGACTAAATTATTTGTGAAACTTTTGTGATGAGATGCTTTATTGTCAAACTGGCAGGAAAACTGAGAGGAGTACTCACAGGAACTGTGGCATGTAGATGGTAAGTTTTAAGGTCAATTACAAATCACAGTGTATATATTTGCATATTGTATGGTGGCTGAAAATGAATGTGCTATTGTGAGTATCTATTCAAGATCCCCACGCTCCGACTGCCTCTGCCTGCTCCATTTCAGTATAGTGTCTGGTAATAGAATTATACTGTGAACAATCTACATCCTGAAGAATAATAGGTTGAAATTAATTCCCCCAGTGGTGTTTTCACTGCACCTTCACCTTCTTGGCAACTGTGAATATCTGTAGCTTATCTTAGACACTATACTAGGAAGAGACATTTAAATTAATTTTAAGCAGCTTGAATTTTAAAAAAAAAGTCCTCTATTCTTTTTAAAGTTGCCTCTATTCTACTGCTCTCAGCTGTTCTCCTTTTTTCAAAAGTGCTCACTTATACTTGAAACAATAATTTTTTACCCTAAAGCATTTTCTCAAGATTAATAACATAACCAAACATCATACCATTTTTCTTGGCAACAATCAGAATCTCAATTCATCCCTGAAGTTTATCAGTTCTGTTCGATTCAGCAGGACTTTATTTTTACATAAAAAAATATACAAAGATTTTCAAGCTGTAAAGAGACAGACACCCTCAGGTACCTGTCATAGGTAATCAGAAATCATACTCAGAATGTGTTTTCCCTTGTACATCCATTTGTCAGGAAGTCCAGTCATGGACGCAGATCACTGCTTTGTAAATGGATCATCTGTTGTCTAAAATACTGAAGTGGAAATAAATCTTATGACATATCCTGAGCCTTTCATCTGTTGATTTTTTTTTTTTCTAAGCCTGGAA